>OZ017743.1:24204760-24347260 GCA_963969285.1 Odontomyia ornata
GCAAATCATGTGCTGTCCAAAGGCGGCAAAGTAAGGGGCGACACCGGTGACGGAATGATACGAGGATCGCAGGGCGCATGTGATGGCAGACAATCGCCGATCCCAATCCTTTTGAGATGGGTGGACGTAAGAACGGATCGCGGCCAATAGAGTGCGGTTCAACCGTTCTGATGCGTTGGACTGAGGAGAGTATATGGGCGTCAGTTGGTGTTCAACGCCATACTGCTCAAGTAGGCTCTTAAACTGCCGAGACCGGAACTGTACTCCATTATCTGAGTACACACTCTCTGGAACACCGAACACATGGAATACCCGGTTCTCTAAGAATTTCACGATCGATGGAGTTGTGAATTTACGGATAGGTTCCACCATTGGGAACTTTGAGAGCTGATCTAGAACGACTATAGCTCCGATGTGTCCCATGGAAGACCGAGGATATGGACTGAGTAGATCGATGTATAGACGCTGGAACACGCGTTCTGGGACGTTGAGTTGACCCATAGGAGGTCGAAGAGGCTGGTTGGGCGCTTTGGTGCCTTTACAGGTCTCACAGGCGCTCACGTAGTCTTTGACCTGGGATGCCATTTTAGGCCAAAAGAAGTATTTCTTGAGTCGCCGTAACGTCCGACCGTAACCGTAACCGTAGGGTATTCCATGCGGAGTACCTCCTTCAACCGTGACCAGCGTATGGATGGTGGGGCTGAATGTATTCGCCAATATGTCTCGAGTGCTGCTCCCCTAAGCAGCATTGGCAAGTATCCTGCGAGCGCTGTGCGGTCTCCTGCTAGCATCTGCTCAATCAGCGACTCCACCCGACTTATGAAGACTTCCACCGTTATAGTATTGGGTTCCCCACTGAAATGCAGATTCCATCCCTGGATGATGCTGGGGATCTGTGTCGGCTTCAGCCGATACATATCGTGTGGATGGAAGCGTTGGTCCGGCGGAATCACTGGAGCCTGATTTGGTGGCGGTGCTTGGCTCAATCGGGGCCGGTACACTGGAGCCAACGGATTCATTGCGGCACCTGGCCGGACTCGTTCGGGATCGCGCCGCGAGTCTACTGGGAAATCCCACGGATTTGGGTCCGAATCCCACATAGGAGGAGTTCTTGGCCGGGGTGGTGCTGGATTCTCTCTCTGGCTTTCTAGCGAGGCTAACCGGGTGGACATGTCCTGCATGAGCGCCATTAGATCTTGTAAAACTGTGGCTTCCACAGCCATAGTGGGTCTCGCCTCTTCTGCAGGCGGAACTGCTTCAGCACTGTAGTCTTCCTCTCGTGCACTCATTGTCGTGGATGGAGGGAGTCCGCTTTTGGGCACAGTTCCACTTGCACTGGAGGACTGAGGTCGTTCTGTTGCTGGCTGGGCGATTTCTAGAGGCTGACGACAGAGCGGGCACGTGGATGAGGTTTGCCGCAGTTGGACCAAACACAGCTGGTGTAGCCTGTGTCCGCATTGCAACCTCTGGCTGGTGATTTCATCCATGTCCTCGTGACATATTGAGCATAAGAGCGCTGGTCCGGCATCCGACCGCAACTTTCTCCTCTCGGGAGTTCTTTTGGTGGGCATTCTAAATAAAGTTTGTTTTCCTAATTAAATACCTAAATAAATAAAAGAATTGACTAAAGGCTACAATAACGCTATGAAATGAGTAATTAATTATTAGAATACTAGAGTAAATGTGAAAAAGTAAGGTAAAATAATGCTTATCAAGTGGCCGTCAGTGGCGAACTATACCAGAACCTCACAAAAAAAAAGTATAAAAAAGTTTTAATTACGTTATCAAAAGTTATCCAAAAAATATAACCGGTCTCTCCTTTCCGTCCTTCCTCCCAAGTATGGACACCAATGGCACAATCTTTCTATGGCGTTTCAGGGACACTCTCTTGTGGCACCATGAAAATCAGGGTTCAGAAGTGATCCCTCATTAGCAAATCTCTCAAGTTACAACTTGTTAGCCCAGGGTTGGATTCTAATCCACAAGCAGCGCGTGTCTTGTCATGGATAGTCATGGATTAGCTAATCAGCCAATCACATGAAATCAAAATCCATGTAATTTAAGACACCTAGGCACCGCTGGTTTGGGGAGCGGATCAGAATCCTCCGCAAAGAGTTGTTGGGATAATAACCTCCGAACACAAAAAGGGACTCTAATATCATTTGGCCTTACTAGTTATACAATGGTGGTAAACCACCAAAGTATAAGTCAAAAGCAGGACCAAACGATATTGATGTCCAAAGGCAACACACGTTCGAAAGTTATTAGGCTGCTGGGGCACGATCAGTGCAAAAACCCTCGGGAGTTATCTACCCGCCAAAAATTCTTACACCTAGTGGGGACACCTAGAGACGATGGACTGTCTCGTGCTCATGACTGATGATACAGCCGGGCATTTCGGGCCCCACGTTGGGCGCCATTTGTAGTGAATAAGAGTGTTTCCAATAAAGTCCGTAAAGGACTGCAGCGATGTTCTGCTGCCTCGGTTACTACAGCTAGTATATTATGTTTCCAGCCCCGCATTGACGGGGCAAATATTCTACACTCGATAGTTAGTGCTTTAATTCTGCATAGGTCATTTCAGATCCGGTTACCTACTGGTCGCTACAAAATTGAAAAAAAGTGTTATGCTGAAAAGTGTTCACTGACTGCAATACTATTCTTTTTTCGCGTTCAGTCAGTATGAAGGGTCGACTATAACGAGGCTTTGACACATTTGAACCAGTCGTATTAAGTCTTTTGACAACGTACTGGACAAAAGAGTGAGTTTTGTCTATTATTTCAACAATTTTGTGAAAGCTTTTGGCTTCATTCCTAAGTTTCAGTATTATTTTTCTCTCATTAGCACTGGTTTCGTTTATTGTGGGCACCATCAGGTATTTTTGTGTATAAAAAATTTAAACCTATTACAAATCAAAGCATACACATGCTTTTACTCATGTCACTACATAACACGGAAATCCCCCGTTTTGTTCTGTACGGACTTTTTCTAGTCAAACGTGCTGTCATATCAATATTTTGTTTGAGCTACGAGTAGTTTTATTTAGTATGCATTATGAAATATACTGGGAATCATGAGAAAATATCAATTCTTTGTTATTATAAACGAAAATAGTCAAATTAAATGGACGTCTCCTTTCTGATACAACGACAACTTTGTTATCTTGTATGTACGGATAGTTTTTTAGGCAATTGTAACGTGCCATAGTACTGACGTGATCAGCATACGTTACCAATTGTGAGGAATTGAACATTAGTGTACTAGAGGTTTCAGCTGATGTCTTCTTGATGACGTCTTTCAGCACAATGTTAAAGAGTGTTAGAGTAACCCCATCCCCTTATTTTAAGCCTGATTCCATTATGAAGCTGTCCGTTAGTTCTTCATTTACCTTGATCTGGGACTCTTTGTTTAGGCTCGTGACCTTTTTTTGTGGTTGGAAGGTGAACGTCATTTACACGTAGGGTGTGGGACTCCCATACTCGCAAGAACGCGACTGGACTACCCAATAAACACCTCCCCTGTCAACCTGAGAACCCAGCCTGGAACCGTTTGACACATTACTTCGGTCCAGGTCTCGTTTTGTTACGCCGTGAGGCGCCTTCAAGCTGGGGATCCCTCTTCTGGTGGAAGGGGAGAGGGGAAGAAACATTTCTAGACAAGCGATCCCCGAGCCCCAACGCCCCCGGATGCGGTTAGTCCCTTTTATCTTTTAGGACTACCCGAGGATAATGCGCCATCAGATTCCATTTGTCAACCGATTCGAGCATCACCGTGACTATATTATCCGGGTTGACCTCTTCCGGCTCCCTGTAGAGGACCCTTCGCAGCCTGCTCTATTTTGTGCACGCAAAAAATGTGTGGCAGGCACTGTCTTTCTCTCCTGGGCAAAACTGACAATCGGGGGCCAGTGACATACCAGTCCCATGCCCGCTTAAAAGCAAGGTCAGATAGAAGTCAGTCTCACCATGTCTTCGACTTAGTCACGGTTTCAAATCCGGGATGAGGCGCGCAGTCCACATTCCCTTCGTGGAGGCTCGTGACCTTGACCAAGCGAACTATGTTTGTCGGGATGCCGAAGTCAAGCGCTATTTTGTACAGGACATTTCTGTCGACACCATCATATGCTTGCTTACTGTTTACAAAGAGTTGGTGCACATCGATGTTACTCGTATATACCCAGCACTTTTGGAGCACTTGCCTAACTGAGAATATTTGGTCTATTGCACACCGTCCACTTCTAAATTCACCATAAGACTCTCGTATATATATATATATATATATATATATATATATATATATATATATATATATATATATATATTTATTTATTTATATGTATATACTCGTATATATATTCTCAAGAAAAATAATTGTTGATTGAAATCTAGGATACAGTGATCCCTTTCTGGCCGCTTTGATCAACCGTAGTGTTAATTTTCAATTAAAATTCACATCTTGGACACAATACAATGCTTGTTAATTTTCACTTGTAATTAAAATTAAACTTTTAAATTATGACAATAAAGTGCTTACAAAGTATGAACAAACCTTTGGACCACCCACAACTAAATCCGACCTTCTTCACTTTTCACTTTATAACAGTTGCTATTCCATATAAATCGCATCCAAATTAATTTTCTTTGAGAGGAACCAACCATTTTCACTCAATCGTACTCACTGAATGAACCGTTACACTTTAAATCAAACTCACACTCAATGATGCACTTCTGCATCGTTTACCGAAGACTTCAGAATTCCTTTTAACTAATCGGTCTCAGTGATTTATCATTTGAAATATTCGCGCTATGATTATTCACAAATAAGTCAATGAAAATAATTTGCTACCCCCGGTCAGCAGTCTTCTTCGATACCAATTCAAATTCTAACGTGAAAAATTAATTTCAATATGGCGGCCAATGAATTGGTTTAAGCGTTATGCGTTGCTTTGCGTCATATCAGTTAGTGGATTCCATGCGATTACAGTTTATGATTTATTGCTCATTGAAAAAATATGATCCAATGGTATGTATCAAATATTATAATTTTTCTAGCTCCACATAAATTGGAAAACTTCAACGACACAAAAAAGAGAGAGAAAGAGAGTCAATAAATAATTTATAGCTAGTGTGTAAACTTTCAATTGTTCTTACATGAGACTACTCCTCGTCATTTAAATGTTCTGATATGGATTGCAATTTAATTAGATTTGAATTACAAATGATTTTTCTTTTGTTATATTGAAAATTGTAATTCACATTAATTGCTCCATGTGCTGACTTTGGCGTTCGAATAATTGCACTACGAGGCGCACCGCAATGAAGGAATGGCGGTGAAATGAGGGAACAATGTGATATTGAGGAAACGTATTTTTGGATATTTAATTATTTATCACCAAATTGCAGTTTGCAATTGTCAATTTATTGCCTTTTCGTCTGCTGCGGTCAAGATGGGAGCCATTTGTTGGACGTTTATTGAATATTAAATGCACAGTGTGAATTGTATGAGGAAAGGATATGACGGCATGATGACGGGGTTCGTGTTGATTTTATATGCAAGTATGCGAGATTGTTTTGAATTCCTATCCAAATAGGTAATAAAAGACTTTCATAAATATGTATCAATTGATGCGAGACGAAGACGAGGTTTAATAATCTACTTATAATTTTTTGACACCGAAGCACATATGCATTTTGCGGTTCAAAAAATCTTGTCTTGTCACGAGTTTTGCTTAATCAATTTACAATCAAATTATGCGAGAACATAAAAAACTGTAACATAATCTCTTTTCTGAAGAACATCGAGCAATGATGCAAATCGTCGGAATTTTCGAATTAATTTTTCTAGAACATCATCAAAAATATCTTTAAATTAGTTTGGAAAATGACGAGTCACTGATTTGCTTACAAATCATACGCTCGGGTAATCTTGATATTCCTGAAGGACATTTCTAATTGCCTGGAGGAATCAAGATTGGTCCCTTTACCCCCTCGCTCCTTTTCTCCCAAGGAAATGAATTTCAACGAACCGATGGTGCCTTAAGGCAAACGAAGAAGAGACCTAGCCCGAAGTAATGCCTCAATCGGTTTCAGGCTACGTTTACTGGCTGACAGGGGAATCAAGAGCCTTGATTGGCACCACCATGCATGCTGATCCTATGTAAGATCTTCGATCGACTGGGCAATTTCCCCAGTCCCGCATCACGAAACCCATTAAGGTTTCTGTTGAATCATCGCTATTGAATTGAAGTCCATAATGAGAAGTGCCTTTGAAATAACGAAGCACATACGAGGGCGGTCCGATAAGTACTTCGCCTACAAAAGAAAAACGGAAATTTTGGAAAAGTGGCAATTTATTTCTGACTATAATCTCCTCTTAGCTCGATACACTTGGCCCAGCGACACTTCAACTTTTTTAATCCGTCTAAAAAATACGTTTTATCGAGGTCTGCAAAGTAGGCCTCCGTGGTGATGGACTCCTCATTCGACTCGAATTTCTGCCCGGCGTGTGACTTTAAGTTTGGAAACAAAAAGAAGTCCGACGGGGCCAAATCTGGAGAATACGGTGGATGGGGTAGCAGTTCGTAGCCCAATTCGGCCGTGGCAACGGCGGAGGTGTGAGTCGGTGCGTTGTCATGATGGAAGAGCACTTTTTTCTTCGCCAAATGGGGCGCTTTCTATGCAAATCAACGTCGAGTCGGTCCAATAATTCGGCATACCTGTAGTAGAGCCCTGTGTCCGTTTTGCCCTTCTCCAGGTCAATACAGACCACACCGTGTGAATCTCAGAAAGCGGTGGCCAGTTTTCGCCTTGTTCGGAGCACGTTCGCCGGGCGAAGGCCACTGTTTCGACTGCAGCTTGATCTCAGGTGTGCGCCAGTGAAGCCATGTTTCGTCAACTGTCACGAAACGACACAGGAACTCCTTCGAGTTGCGCTTAAACAGCGTCAAATACTGCTGTGAAGTGGTTTCATGATTGCGTTTATTGTTTGGAGTGAGAAACACAGCGCTCATCGCATCGACAGCTTTTTCATGCCCAAAATTTCATACAGGATATGACCCACGTGGCCTTTTGAAATACCTAATGTCTCAGCTATCTTGCGCACCTTCTATCTGCGGCCTGTCAATGCGAGCTCGTAAATTTTTGTCACCTCATCCTCCGTGGTAGCCAGTTTCGGGGAGTCTGGGCATGGCTCATCGAAAACCGACGTGTGACTACGTTGGAACCCGTTAAACAAATTTTTTACGGTTGCCATGGGAGGAGCAGAGTCACCATACACAGCATCCAAGTGCTCTTTGATTTCGCTGCGCGATTTCACTTCCAAAAACAAGAATCGAACCACCAATCGATATTGCTCTTTCTCCATTTTTCTAAAATCCGCAACGCCCGCTTCCACACGTGGTCAAAACAAAATTACGAAGCTGATTCGGCTAAAATTTTGACCCATTGGGGTGGCTCGCTCCAGTCCTCATGGCTGCGGAGACACTCATGTCGAAATTATTATTATTTGTCGCATCTTGGAACAAATCCATCGATACAGCCGTCAAAAGCGAATCGTTGGAAGATTTGAATTTATGTCAGCATCCGCGATGCTACAGACCACACCTCGGAAATTCCTCTACACGGACTCCCCGACGCATCTGAGCAAGCTTACAGTGCAGTCACATGTCTTCGAGTAGAAGCTGATAATTTTAACGGACATTCAGCAGTTACATATTTTGTCACAGCCAGAACTCCTTAAACAGTTCTCATACAAACTATTTTACGGTCACGTTTTGAGCTATCTGGGGCTTCGCTATTGGCTAAATTCCTCTATCATTGAATTCAGGTCATGCAAACGTATGGTTGGACTGACTTAACCATTGTCTTGGCCTGCTTGGCCAAACATCCCTGTCAGTGGAACCCCTTTGTGGCCAACCGGGTGACAGCTGTTCGTCATCATATAGTCGACGACTCCGGGTTACTTCATTATTGCTTATTGTTTGCGATACATCCAGAACTGTCGCATCATATCCTCGTTCCGCAATTCCGGGTCTTTACGATCTTGCGAAACCCAAGAAGCATCCTATTCTTCGTCAAGTTCAAGAGCGAGAGTATCAATCAGAATCACGGATCTAAAAAAAAACAACGAACCTTTCACAAAAACAGAAAGCTTAAAAATGGCAAACCCGCCTTAGACGCGCCACACAATCCTACAATGAAATGCAGATGCCCACATCGGAAGGATCTATGGAGGATTATTAGCAACAAATCAATGAATAAGATGCGAATTTTAACGAACCTCTTTCTTGGTATGACGGAAAACAGAATGATGCTACATGTCTGCCATACACTCCGCAAGAAGAAGAAGACGTTGAATCTGCAGATGTGAATTTCTTAGATTAGCGAGCTCTTCGGCACCTTACATAGAACATACGGCGAAGAGCGGGAAAATGTTTAGAATTCTGATAGATACAGGATCTAGCAAGAATTGCGTACAACATAAAAAATTAAGAAATCCTGTTCCGAATGAAACGCCTTTTACAATTAGTTCTGTTAATGGAAATATCGCTAATTGACCTGTTCAATAATGGAAAATGCCTGAAATTATTCTTGCTAAAGGGCCTAACCTCCTTTGATGGCATCAGCCTCCGGGAATTAGGTGTAGTAATTCGTACTGGCAAACGTTTCATGACAATATATCCTGACGTGCGTATCCCTTTGAGGCAACAGATGCCAGAGTCCGTACATGCAACTAACCTGGTGTTAACTGCATGGACGAACTCTGAAATCGCACATGATGGAAAGGCAGAGGGGAAGATTGATGGACAATTTCAGTAAGTGATCTCAATCAGAACCTAACTTACACAACCGGGATATAGGGCGAAATTTGAACTATCACCAATACCCCAGTTTATTTGAAATCATATCCTTACCCTATGTGCCTGAACGATGTGGTATAAAAGAAAATGAAGCAGCTATTGGACGATGAAATTATATGACCGTCGCGATCATCGTAAAAGTCACCCCAAGAAGGACGATGGGTTTGGGGAAAAGAAATACTGCCTTGCTGTGGGTTTCCGGAAACTGAATGAAGTGGTAATCCCGGATACTTATCAAATCCCTGCCATTAATTATTTACTGGCCAGCCTCGGAAAAAGCAAGTTCTTTAGAGTTATTTATTTGAAAAGTGGATTTTAACGAGTTCCGTTAAAAGAAGACGATATACATAAGACTGCGTTACAGATAAATAATGCGAAATATGAGTTTACAAGATTCCCTATGGGTTATAAGAATTCTCCTCCAACCTTCCAGCGTGCGTCAGATGACTTCCTTAGGGATCATATTGGAAGACGTTGTTAGATTTACATATACGATATCATTTCCAGGGGCAAACATGAAGAGGAACACTTCTAAAATTTCGAAATAGTTCTGAATACGCTTGAAAACGCTAATATGAAAAATGTGAACTCTTTAGGGAGGAGGTCAAGTTTTTGGGATTGTCATTTCGGAAAGGGGCATTCAAAATAGTCCAAAGAAGGCTATTGCGGACTTCCGAGCTCCAAAGAAGCTGCGGGAATTGAGATCATTCCTCGCCATATCGGGGTACTATCGCCGCTTCATTCTCGATTACGCAAAAATAGTGAGGCCCCTGACATCCCTTTGACGAGGGGAGGATGGACAAGCTTCCAGAAATCAATCGCAGAACAGGCAAATAAGCCTAGGGGATGAAGTAATGGAGGCCTTTAACAAAATTAAGAGCAATTTAATTTCTCAGGAGGTGGTCCCTTTTCATCCTGATTTCGATAAGGAGTACGAGCTAGCCATCGACCTCTACGACTAGGACATTAGGGCAGTATTATCGCAGGGAGGTAGGCCTATAACTATCCTAACTCGAAAGCTCAGTAGGGCCGAAGAGTCCTATGCGGATGACGAAAAGGAAATGATGGCCATATTATGATCTTTAAATTCATTGCAGGATTACCTGTATGGAAAAAAAAATAATCAACGTATACCTTAAGTAGCAAGAACAACAATGCTTAGATGAAGAGGTGGAAGACGTGATTGAATTCCTCTAAAACTCAATCACGAATTGCGGTGTAAACCGGGAAGGGCGAATGTGGTTGCTGATGCTCTTTCTAGAATCCTACCTGTCACTAACGTGAGCTTGCCAACCATGACAGTTCACAGCGAGGAGAGCTCATAACATGGCCTTGTCACATCAGTACTCACCCCACTTAATGCCTTTAGGACGCAAATCATTCTAAAGTTTGCGGGAAAAGCCAGCTATAAGTTGGATAAGCCATTCATAAACTACTTCAGACACACATTTATAGAACCAAATTACAATTATCTTTAAAAGTTATATAAACCCCTCTGTCACCAATGGGATAAAAGCAAACGAGGTCGTAATGGGGATTATTCAACTAGTGTACCCATGATACTTCAGGGACTACAAAATTCTATTTACTCAAAATATGGTAATGGATGTTAGAAATGATGTTGAACAGGAGTAGATCATTTTAAATTATCACAACCGGGCCCATAGGAACGCTAAAGGAAATAAAATTCAGGTTTTGGAGCATTATTATTTCCGAAAGATGGCCGCAAAAATTCAGACATTGGTCGAGCAATGTGCAACGTGCAAGGAGAATAAGTATGAGTGACGTCCTAATAATCCTGTGCTGAAAGAGACACCTATCCGAGAATTCCCTGGCGGTATAGTCTACATAGATGTCTATCACACCGAAGGGAAGCTACTGCTTACATCCTTGGATAAGTTTGGCAAGCATGCGCAGGTGCGTATTTTCAAATCTAGATGAATACAAGACATCAGAGGACCCTTAAGGGAGTTGCAGATCTCATTTGGGGTACCAAAACAGGTGGTTATAGATCGGGGAGAAGTCTCTGGACTCGACATCAATTATTTTCATGCTGCACGACCAGCTGAGAATACAAGTTTACCGAATTTCTTACCACAGGAGTCAGTTTAACGGGCAAGTGGAACAATTCCATTCAACGCTAGATGAGATTATGCGATACCTCAAGGCAGACTGGATTCCTAGATTCTTTGACGAGCTGGAAAAAAGGGCGGTGCATGAATATAACTGCAGCCATACTCAGCAACTGGTTCTTTGGAAGGATCGTTTCCGCAGATCCGGAAATTTTTAAAGAGCTAGGAAGGAGAGTATTGAAGTTTTGACGGCTAGACAGGTTAAGGATTTAGATTTCCATAATAAGAATAGATTGGAACTTAAAGAATTACGAAGTAGCACAACAAGTATTTGTAAAAAAAAAATAAACGAATTGGGTCAAAACTTTCTGATAGGTATAAAAAAGAAACTGTGAGAAGAAATGAATGAAATATCGAAACGCGACTGACATAGCTTGATTAACGCCCCCGAGACACAAGAATATCTCGTCTTTGCAACTAACATTTACGACCCCCAAATAATAACGGGGCGTCCAGGTGGAAGCAGTGCCCCTTCGCACCCTCCACCCTCATCTGGATTAAAATCCATCGTAGACTTGGCTACTAATTTTTCATTTTAATCAAAAAAAAAAATACAATAGTAATTCATATGAACCTTTCCCTTAAATGAAAAATAAAACTGTTTCAGATTTATGTTAGTGTTATATGACCGAATCATATAAAACTTTACCCTAAAATAAGAAAGCCACGCGGAAGGCCACTCTACCCCGCAAGAGTACCTATAACAATAAAGAAAAGGGGTGAGCTCACCCGATGGCTAGCTCATGAATGGAGAGGCCACCCAACGTATCGGGTCCCATACCATACCCGGTCAGGGTTCCATAATGAAAAGATCAAATGTTAAATTTTTCTATTCTGGCATTAATATTTCTTTATTCTTTATAACAAATATATTTCATTTCAACTTGCTTCACCGGTCAAATGCAAACAAAAATATTGCAAATTGCACCGTGTCCGAACAAGAATGCCTGGCAGCGGTGATGGCTGTCAAGAAATTCCGAGCGTACATAGAAGGCCACCCGCTCGAGATCGTCACCGACCACGCTTCACTACAATGGCTGATCAACCAAGCGGACCTACACGGGCGCCAGGCCCGATGGGCTTTTAAACTGTAAGGGTTTAAGTTTTCCATCAAACACCGGAAAGGATCACAAAACATTGTGCCCGATACTATTTCGCGAATGTTTTCACCCGTGGGAGCGGAATTGGTATTAAATGACGATAGTCCCATCTAGATGGGGTTAGACAACCCGCGTTCGAATTCAGACAACTTCAACGAGTAGAGGCAAACTATCGTAAGCCAAAGATCACAGTTCCCTAATTTGAAAATGGTCGACGGCTATTTTACTGACATAATGAATACGCAACCGGTGAATCGTTGCAGGAAGAAGAGTCTTGGAAGCTTTGGGTGCCGGAGCAGATGACTCACAATCTGATCCTTCGCGCACACGACCATCCTCTAAGTGCCCAAGGTGGCTGCGGTTGGACGCATCGACGCCTCAAGAAATACTTCTTTTGGCCTAAAATGTCATCTCAGGTCAAGGAGTATGTAGACACCTGTGAGACTTGTAAAGGCACACAGGCTCTCAACCAGTCTATTCAATCTTGCATGAGCCAACTCAACGTTCCGGAGCACGTATTCCAACGTCTGTATATAGATCTACTCGGTCCATGCCCTCGTTTTTCTATAGGATACGTTGCAGCTATTGTTGTTCTAGATCAGCTGTCTAAGTTCCCGCTGATGGAACCCATTCGCAAATTCATGAATCCACCTATCGTAAAATTCTTAGAGAGCCGAGTGTTCCATGTGTTTGGCGTTCCAGAAAGCTTGCCCTCGAACAACGGAGAACAGTTCTGATCTCGGCAGTTTCAGAGTCTACTCGAACAGTGCGATCTCGAACACCAGCTGACGCCAATATACTCGCTTCAATCTAACGCATCAGAACGTTTGAATCGCAGCCTGTTAGTTGGGATTCGTTCCTATGTCCATCTAACTCAAAAGGATTGAGACCGTAGATTGTCCGCCATCACCTGCGCACTGCGGTTGTCTTATCATTCCGTCACGAGCGTCTGACCTTACCTTGCCGCTTTTGGACAGCACATGATTTGCCCAGGCAAATCGTACAAGCTATTGCGGCAGTTAAAACGTTTGCAAGATCCCGTCGTTGCGCTGGAGCACCATGAAAGATTAGGTGATCTCCGCTAACAAATCAGACGGAAAATAAGGGAAGCACGACGCACAAATGAAGCGTATTATAATCTTAGATCCCTAGCGTCAGAGTTTAGAGAAGGGGATGAAGTATTTCGTCGCAATTTCCGCCAAAGCGACGCAGCTGGCCATTATGACACGAAGTTGGATCGATATTTCTTGAAAAGCCGGTTACGTAAGGTTGTAGGACCTGGTCGCTTTCTCCTCACGGACCTGTCTGGCAAAGAAGTGGGTGTATACCACGCAAAAGACCTGCGTCGATGGATTACGCACATGCGTCTATTTTTTCTGTTCGAAATTAATTCAATCACATACATTGGTTTTTTCATCTGGAGAATGTCGAAAGTGCAGTCAACCTCGGTAGCAACACACCGATTTATAACGAACCTTCGCATATAACGAACAAACTTAGCAGGCCCCATCTAATTTCCACTATTTTCCTTAGAAATAGTACTGGTTATAATGACCTCGGCTGTAGTGAACATTCGTTTATAGTGAACGTAATATTCGCACAATTGGGTCATAATTATCGGATATAACGAACTTGTGGGTAATCATTATCGGATATAACGAACTTCTGGGCCATCTTTATTGGATATAACGAACTTTTGGTCAAACAATTAGGGGAAGACCCACATATCAATGATTCAGCGCTGGTTTATATGCTTGCTTCAGATTTCAGATGGCTATCGGTAATTTTCGCAAGCCTGAATGAATCTGGCAGTTCGCAGTTGATACCGCCGTTGTTTTAGTGTTATATCTTCGCGATCACTTGTTTTTTTGTTTACAGTGGGACCAAATACATAAAAATTTTGAGTGAAAAGCGAATGGTGTTTTTCCTAAAAGAAAAAGTTAACATAATTCGCGAATTTCAAAGTGAAAAAAACAAAGCGATGTGTGTCGTGAGAAAAAAATATAAGCAAGTCGACAATTGCGACAATGCGGAAAGGACGAGTTGTAATTAGTGGGACAACAAAATACGTAAATCGTTGCTTGACGATGTGTTTAAATTACTCCTGAAATGGTTCACACAACAAAGATTGTGTAATGTAGCAATTAGTGGGGCTGTCTTAAGGGCAAAAGCAGAAGAATTTGTTCGAAAAATAACTGACGAATTTGTCCGCAATGAAGGCTGGATTGATAGGTGGTAGACACGTCATAATGTTTGTAGCAGCAAAATTGTTGGTGAATCCGAATCCGTAGACACAAATGTTGTGAACAATTAGATAAGCACTGTTTGGCCTTCAATTAAAGAGAGATTTGGCGATGATGACATTTTTAACGCTGCTGAAGCCGGTATTTTCTACAAGTTGACTCCCGATAAAACTTTGAAATTTAAAGGCGAACAGTGCCAAGGTGGCAAATTAGCGAAGGAAAGGGTTACTGTTTCAGTGTGTGCCAACAAGTCCGGCACGGAAAAAACGAAAACTACTCGTTATCGTTGCCAGTTGATTATTGTACTAATAATCGAGCTTGGATGACATCCGCAATTTTCTTCAATTATGTACGCGAATGGGACCAAGAGCTAACGCAGAAAAAACGAAAAATCGCACTATTAGCTTGACGATTCTCCTGCGCATCCAAAAATTGGACAGCTGAATTCCGTAAAGCTGGTGTTTATGCCACCGAACACCAGTTCAAAATTACAACCCATGGATCAGTTTGTCATCCGTTCGTTGAAAAGTCATTATCGAAGCGTACTTTTGTTGAACATTGTTCAAAGCATTGATGCTGGTACATGTAATAAACATAAGCAGTCGAGCAGCCCCGTGGTGATCAGGAGTGGCTGCTCCTGAAGAGATAAGGTGGTCACCTCGTCAAAACTGCTTAGTTTGTTGTTTTACTAGTGTAAAGTAAACTACATCCATCAAGTTTCCATCCTTCAGGCAGAGATGAGTGGTTCACTTCAACCACTTTAAAATCTTTAGATTTGAAATTCCCCTTTTAATGCAGTGACCTTCTTCGGAGAAAGTAACGGTTGCTTTTTGTGTATTGTTTGCGTTTGTCTCAAGCCTCCGTATCTGCTAACTTTAACGAGAAAACAAAGTTGAATCATTGCAGAGTAGCTTAATTGACACATAATAATAGGGGTACCGATTAATTCATGCGGTTTTTTTTCGAAAATTGAAGCTTTATTGTGAAAAATTGCTTTTAGACGATCGGAAATGGTTTATTAAGTGACGCCAAGTAATGTTGCAAGTTTGGGATGGATCCTGATCGAGCAATGTCTCCAATTCGTGATCTTCAAACTTTTTTGGCTGTCCGGGCCGTTCATCGCCCTCCAAGTCAAAATTGTCGCTTTTAAACCGTGCAAACCACTTTTGGCACGTACGCTCAGTTAGAGCATGCAAACAATACACTTCCTTTTTCTTCAATGAAGAAGTACTCCCCACAAAAAAACTTTATTCGGCACGAAATTCGACGTTTTCAGTTTTCAGTATTGTTGTTTACGCTTTAGCTAAATGACACATACTGATTCTGAAACTATATGACAGTAGCTTTCCAACACATATTTGGAACGGCGAATCACTGCAATAAAAATCAAGTTACGCCATCTGTTAGAAAACCGCATGAATTAATCGGTTTCCCTATTAGAACATTTCTAAAGATAATAAAAACTAATCGGTACTTCTCGTAGGGTAGAGTACGCGTGATAAATATTTTGTAATGTAGCTTCGCGGCTCGACAAGAACCCGCCTCATATGATCCCGCAAATGCTAGTCGTCAACACGCGTACGCGGTTGTTAAGCGAAGCTAGTTAGCTGAGCTCGGTGTTTTTTATAGCTCGCTAACACTTGTGCCAGGTAATTGGCACCCGTATACTACACGGAAATTTCGAAAATCATTACAATGGCGCCCAACGTGGGGCCCGTAGGGGAAAACAACACTCTCCTTGGAGTTCTCACATTTTTAATTTTGCTGTCGGCAGACGCACCCATTCAATTTTTATTGTTGCCCTCACCATTTGATATTAACGTAGCATACTTTGGAGGGTTCCGTAAAGTAAAGATAGAGTCACCGATAAACTTTCTTTTGGTCTTCGGTATAGTAAGGTATATATCATCTTCTGGAATTCTTCGTTCGTGGTGGCTCTGCCGCCTGAACATGCCGATGATGTTATAGAGTAGTACGTCCCGTAATGTTACGAAAAGAAAGGTTTGCACATTTTTATGCAGTTTGAAGTCAGACAGTTCTAATTTTGAACAAACTGATGGTGCCTGGGGTTCAAATACACTGCTTGGAATTGCGTCAGTTTTTGCTGGGAGCTGATTTGATGACCAGCAGTGATAAAATCCGCATCACTGATTTGTCCTGACCGACACCCGGTTTGTTTTTATGATTGGTTAGCGGTTTTTATTAGCATACTTTCGTAGAAGACAGGGACTTGTATTCAAGGAGAGGGGCCTAAAATTTCAACAACAATACCTCCACTGCGGAAACAATTGTTTTTTCAGTAATGAAGAGCGAAATCCTTCAGTCTCTCCATGTCTGGGTCGGCATCGCAGAGACTGCCCTGTAATAAACATAAGCAGTCGAGCAGCTACATTTCTAAAGATAATAAAACCTAATCGGTGCGTCTCGTAGAGTACGCATGATAAGTATTTTGTAGTGTAGCTTCGTGGCTCGACAAGAACCCGCCTGATATGATCCCGCAAATGCTAGTCGTCAAGCACGCGTACGTGGTCGTTAAGCGAAGCAAGTTAGCTGAGCTCGGTGTTTTTTATAGCTCGCTAACACTTGTGCCTGACAATCGGCACCCGTCTCCTACACGGACATTTCGAAAATCATTACATACATGCCTTAATGTTATATTACTTGATGTGGTCAATCTTTTGCACAACTCTTGGCACAAAGTATCTGCTGAAACAATAAAAAATGCATATAAACATGCAGGACTATGGGCGACCAACAATAACGATAAATAAAAAATTTGATAAGGAGGATTTGTTACCACTGAATGAATGTCTTTTAAGAAGCATTCCAAGCAGCAATACATATGAATAACTTCAAGATTTTCATGTCCCATTAGATTACCTCACTCCAGATAATAGTCTTTTAACCTCCACATTTTTAACGGATGTGGAGTTAGTTGCTGATATTGAAGCCATGGAGAATAATGGAAGCTCTGATAGCGAAACTGAGGACGAGTTAACTGAGGGTCCAGTTGAAACTACTACATCAATAGTGCAAAAACTAACAGAAGTTCGTCGAATTTTCCAGTTTCATGGTGTACCACAAAATATTTTAAATGAATTGGTTGAAATTGAAGCTTATACAGACACGCTGAAAATTCAAGAGCTTTATACAAAAATAACTGACTATTTTAAGTAACGAATTTACGTATTCATGGACAATTGGTATAATATTTCCGATACATTAAAAATTGAGTTTGCGTTTTGGTATTATCTTGAAGGACATACTGTGAGCTACATAAGAAAGTAAACACCAACTTTTCATCTTTAAATTGTTATATTACAAAGCTTTTATTGACTTGCGATAAAAAATAATATTAATGAGTTTACTGCCAAACCATTTAGAGATTGATTACTATTGAACATGGAATAAAAACAAGTGGCAACATTGAACAAATCTCCCCAAAGTGGAAATGCCTCAGATTTTACGCGTCAAAAAAAAGTAAACAGTGGTAACACTTACTTCGCTTCTTTTATATTTCGGGGAAGAATCTCAACTTTTGGTGACAAATTTGTGCTGTTCGCGTGCTATACTTCACCAAAAGTTGTGTTAAATGCACTTGTTCGAATTAATATTAAAAACAAAGACGTAAAAGAAAATAGTTTCACTATGGGAAAGCAAACATCGCCTGATACTCGGAAAATTACAATCGACTTAAAAGAAAAAGGTAAATCCTTGCGTGAAATTGGCGAAATCGTGGGCAGAAACCACTACACAGTAAAAAAAAATTATTGATAAGTATGCCAAACATCATATCGTTGAAGATTTACCGAAATCTGGACGCCCAAAGCGGCTTAGTGCTACTAATGTTAGAGCTGTAGTAAGAAAAGTAAGGGCATATCCAGCCTCAAGTGCAGTTAAATTGTCAGAAGACATAACGCAGGTATCAGGCAAACCAGTAAGTGCGAGAGCAGTTTGGAGAGCGCTTCATAAAAATGGTCTACATGGAAGAATACCACGGAAAAAGCCATACATATCCAAGGCAAATCAGATCAAGCGTATGGACTTCGCTAAAAAATACAAAAACGAGTCTCCATCTTTTTGGGAAAACGTATTGTATACAGATGAGGGCAAATTCGAAAATTTCGGCGCGAAAAGGCCCCAAAAATATAATAAGCCTTCAAACAAAAGTATGTTACCAACACTGTTAAGCACGGTGGCAGTTCAGTTACGGTATGGGGGTGTATGGCGGCACCTGGTGTTGGTTATCTTGTTTTTATTGACTCCACAATGGACGGAATGGATTATTTAGCCATTTTGAGGGACAATGTTGCCCCTAGCGTCAAAAATTAGGCTTGTCTGGAAATTGGATCTTTCAACAGGACAACGATCCAAAGCATACGTCCAAAATTGTGAAAGAGTGGCTACTGTACCGGATTCCTAAGGCACTTGATCATCCGCCGCAGTCCCCAGATCTTAACCTGATCGATTATCTGTGGGAACACCTTGACAGAAAAGTGAGACAAAGGGTCATTTCAAACAAAGCCGACTTAAAGAAAGTTATAAAGGAAGAATGGAGCCAAATCTCTCCCGATGTTACAAAAAAACTTGTCGCATCGATGCTTAGAAGACTAAATAAGGTGCTTAAGTCCAAAGGAAAACAAATGAAATATTGAAAAATTAAAAAAAAATCTACTTTTTCTATAAAACTTCTGTTATGTTTTGTTTGCTGTTTACTTTTTTTGACGCGTGAAATTCGGTCTTTTTTTGGTTAAAGTGAATTTATCTTTGTTTTGTATTACTTTTGTTTAATGTTTATGTTGTGTTCAGTTCTTATTAAATAAGCCTTTGATTCCTTATACAAATTTTAAATTTGGTGTTAATTACTTTGTTTTAATTAAATTCTTAATACAAGTATCTAAAGTGTTTACTTTCTATTGACGCTCACTGTACATACAAATTGATTTAATTCATTAATGAAAATATTATTATTTTGCTCTAAATAAACGTACGGAAAAAATATTTCTTGGTTTTTGGTTTAATATTTGGATATAACGCACGTCGGTTATAACGAAGCAATTCTCACGGCCCGTAGAGAAATGAAGGTGATTGATAAATGAAGTTGATTGTATTTGCTTTAGTCTGAAGTCCGATAATCGTTTTTTTTCGTTGCCTTTACTCCTGCGCTGAACACAATTGGTTATCCACCTGGAATCCTTCAGCTCCATTTTCGCGATCCCTATCTCCTTAGCATCGTGGGAAAATTAGCTGCCCTGTAATAATCGAGCAGTCCGCCTAAGCAAACAGCTCGAATAACTTTTACGAAAAGAGCAATTTTATGATAATAATAATGCAATAAGTGCGGAACAATTTGATACTCAACTTACTAATATTATTATTACTAAATCGAAATAGACCCGCTCCACGACACCGCAGCGCTAGCCTGCAAGCGCATTCACGCGTTCTTCGCTTGCTGAGGCAGCAGACCGTCGCTGGAGTCCTTACCGGACTTTTAAAACCTATTCTATCACTACAATGTGATCATTATTTAGTTTTAACTTCCAATTGAACAGAGGTCACCAGAACGTCATTTGAGTACCTGCAAATTTGATTTCTCACGCGCATTGAACTGAATTTGTCTATCACAATTAAAGAATACCGACTAATGGAATTAAAAAATTATGTTCAAACAGTCCTACTCTTGCCACTTCAGGAGTAAAGAGCTACAATCTTGAATGTCTTTACTTGCATATGACTCACAATTAATTTTTCTTCTATTGAATTATAATTTCAACCACATTAAAAACCTTGTAAAACTATTGAATTCAATAGACGACAATCATCGTGATTCAGACCAAGAGAACCGAAAAAAGTAGAACGGAACCTTTATGCATGACGGTCCGTGGCGGTACTTAAAAGAGTAACCATCTACCGAAAAACCGCCAACTAAGAAGGAAAATATGCCGCAGATCATTAAACAAAAATCAGATATTACCTTTTTTGTTTTCGTTTCAGTTTCTTTTTGCATTTAAATGGAAACAACTTAATCTACGATGATAGTGTCATCATAGCGACGGCGTCGTGTACGTTAACAGCTTTTCTAACAGCCAATATGCATAAAACAAACATCTATATTTATTAATTTTTTAATCAGTAATCCATCCAAGCTTGAAATCAATAAACTAAACCGAAAAACCACGAAACAGAGGAAAGACGAAAGAAACCACTTAATGTCGCCCAATTTAGAGGTGCGGCGGTTAGGGTCAATCTAATTTAGAATTCCAAAACGAAACTGGTTCAATTCTCGCTGAAGATGAATTTTTCTGGGTAAGAAAACTGGAAAGAAGGTAAATTCGATTTTATTGGAACGAGAAATCGAAACAACTTGCGCGACATAAAATCCAACACCAGCCGAGGAAGGTCTCCTAATATAAATTTTGAACCAATAACTGTTTCAATATTTTGTGTGAAATATATAAATTTTAATTTTACGACTCAACAGTCTTCCTCAGGTCATGTTCGCCTTCTTGAGATTTTATTCTCCAGAGATTGGTGACTTTCTATCCGCGGCCAGCCTAGGACAAGGGAGTCCCCAAAAGCCCTGCAGAAGGGAGGGGGAGCCATGCGTGGTTTATTGTTGCAGGGTGTGATTATGAGTTTCGACTCCAAACGCTGCAAATGAACCCAACAACGAAATCAAAAGAACGCTGGACCGCAGGGGGCGCATAGGATCTTATTAACATATTTTTCTTGGATAATTTTTTTCGTGGCTCTTAAGTCGCGCAATAAATTGAACGAATGTCTGTATTTCGATAGTCATAAATTGATGACAACCGGCGCAAACGAAAGAAGATACTCTTCACCTATTGACTAGCGCGGTGAGGATGGTTCCGCGCTTATTCCTGCTGCCTCCTCATCCGCGTTACCTGCTTGATCGCGCTCCATCGCCGTGCCATCCATTTATAGCATATGAAATTAGAATAGATAAGATAGGGTCAAGAGAAACGCAATCTACGCTGAAATGATAATGAGATTGAAAATTGAAGACACATTCAAGATGGGACAACAACATCTTCACAATATGTTGAAAACAAGTTTCTCACCTCCATAGACATGTTCATGGCCCTGTCATTAAGATGCGCGTGCATGCAGACATCACCCAAGTCTTCTTTCAACTGGAGCCACGGTGCGAGAATAAAAAATCAAGATAACTTATAGATCTTCGAAATTAAGATCTCAGACCTCTGCGCCGAAAAAACACCAACAACAGAAACGGAAAAAAGAATCCACGATCGAAATGAAGAAAGATCTTCAAAATTCTGGAGTTGATGCCTAATGACTTTATTTCTTCTAGCTCTTCTCTCACCTCTTCATCTTGTGCTTCGCTGATTGTTGGGTGTTATTGTTGTTGTTGGTGCCGGGGCCGTTAATTTTATTTTCTTACTTGTGAATAGATCAGCCGAAGAAAAACGCCAACGCAATGCTTGCTGAAGAGCAATCTCATGCTTCATATAGCCCTGCAACAACAATCGCGCGCTCATTCCGCCTAGATGTACAAACAGGCGACTTTACCAAGTTGCGCTTCAATCCTATTAACCTCAGAGGTAAAGGACCGACTTTATTATATGTGTAGATACGATATATTATAAATCCGAAACGTATGATAAAAAAATTGAAATGAAGAAAAATAATGCACTATCGCGCGGTAATATAACACAGCGCGCTCGACTGTTTTGCTTTTGGGCTTTTGGAAAACTTTTTTCTTCGCGGGCTTAGGTGGAAAAAAGCCACAATAGAAAAGATAGATATAACAAAGCATCTTGCCGTCGTCGTCTTGAGCTTGGCAAAGACAGTGAAGCAGGGTGGCTGACGGGTGCGGGGGCTTGAGCTGTGGTTAACTGAAAATGTGTGTTATGCTGTTAATTGGATGCCGCCGAATTCTTCGCTTGGTTTACACTCCAAAGGAGATAATCAAAACTCTATAAATCAGAATTAAATCGTATTATTATGTGTTTTTTTCCATCTTGATTTTTCGAGTTGATTAGTTCAGTTGAATTGGTCTTTGCCGGGACGGAAGTAGAGAGCTTTACGGATTAAAGGTATATTGACTGAGCTTCTAGAAAATTGTGTTTAACATTTTCGGGAAATATCTGAACCCTATTTTTCAACAGATTTCTTAAGGACCTGGTTTATTCCTTCATAGAAATTCTACCTAGTGTCCAGGCTCATTTCATTTTAATCGGAGATCTCGACGCTGCTTGATTCTGTTGATAGTGAGCAGCCTGGAACGTCTTCAATGATAAATAAATCTATCTCGTCGCGTAATGATACTCCAGCGCGGTCGTTGGTAACGACTCGAAGCATGGTGAGTCAGCAAACGCAATACAACAATTGTCAACCGCTGGATGGTTTGTTGCAAATCTTGACGACTTCCCAGTCATCTCCTGCCCCACGATCTCAGCAGGAATCAATAGCAGGCACTTTAATTGTTCAACCGGATATAGAAGCTGCTTCACGCCCATGCATAACTTTACTACAGAAAATAGGTCCCAGAAGCTTGGTAACCGTGTCTTACCAGATTTGCACACTGACTAAACCCTCGCTTCTAATATTTCCATCCCGAGTTAGGTATCAAACACCGGCCAATGACGTACGTAAGTGATTTCATTGAGATGAAGTTGGACGGGAAAACAGTCCTCTTAGAGTGTACCCTATCGAGCTATCGTCTCATTCAGAATTACTGTATCGGAGCACTTCGACACCTTATCCAACTTTAATTTCTGGTCTACTAGTAATAAGCTTTGCACCCCCTGTCAGAAGAAATTTTCGTGAGGCAGGGAGACATCCTAAGAAGTGATGATATATCAATTGGAACTGTCAGTGTAAAAAATAATTCTTCCTGTAATCGCGATTTCAATAGTATTTCCCTATATTATCAAACTATGCATAACCCTATCCTAGCGCCTATGGGAAGAAAATTGAAAATTGCCATTTTTATGTTATAATCTTTAAATAAACCAAATTTTTTCTCAGGCTTTTATTAGCATTCTAAGTACTATTTCCATGACGTGGACTAATTTGTACCATCAGACCTTTGTGCATCAAAATACTTTAATTAACTTCATCATCATCTATGGTGCGACAACCCAAGCCATCCCTTGGCTTCCAAGATTAATCTCCTCTAATCATCACGGTTCGGCAACATCGTCCACCAGTTGATCACTCCCAGCAAGTATCTGCTGTCTGCCAATCGAGTCCTCAGTCTACCTGCTGGACGTCTACCTTGTGTTCTACCCTTTAATGCTCTTTTAGGTAGCCGGTTTTCTTCTATTCTTTCTTTATGGCTCGACCATTGCAATTTGCGTAACTTTACGCAAACAGATACAGGTGGTTCGTCAAAAAGTTCATACAATTCATGTTGTAACATAGTCTCTACTCTGTTCCTTGTTTTACTGTTCCGTAAATTTTCCGGAGCACTTTGGGTTTTAATCTGTCCACTGCCATTTTGGATTCGCTTGTCAGGGTCCATGTTTCACTTCTATACAACAGCACAGATTTGACTAGTGATTTGCAAATACGTAGCTTATTTAGCCTGTACACAGCTCTAGACCTTAGAATGGGAAGTGCGGAGTGATAGGCTTTATTTGCGGCGTTTATACGGCGTCCAGTCTTGTTTATTTTCACCCACAGGAGTACTCTTGGAGGCATGCATTCTTTGGAAAGTTTCGTCCCCACGTACCCGAGGAAGTTGATTTTTTCGCAAGGCTCCTCCGTGGACAGCACCCGACTAGAAGTGTTGGTTTTACTTTTGATGTAGTTTCTGACGAGAGCGAGGATGCTACATTGCGCCAGACCCTCGGGATGTTAACCGACCTATGCCCATCGAAGAAGGCAGCCAGGGGTAAAAATAGCGGTCACGAATGGAGCCTCAAGGCATGGCGATCCTTTGAGTGTGCAAATTCCCCTGGCAGGCGGTAGGTAAAATTCGATGGGATGGAATCCAAAAAAAACCCCAGGGTGAAAGTCAAGAAGGAGAAAAAACACGTTGCCGGGAGTCGGATCCCAGTACAGGTGGCAGAGATTATTGAGCGAGCAGGCTCCCGACCATCATCATCCAGCGACTGCGATGTTATAGAAGTGGTGAACTTGGCTTCTAGAACAGATATATCTACAAGCAATCTTGGAGTAGACCCTTGTTGGCACAAACAACATCAAAACTAAAAGCCGAAGGTGGGCAAAACCAGTAGACCCCAAAAATTAAGCAGTAGCAAATGTTCTCAAAGATAACGCAAGTTCCGCTAGGGGAATCAACAATCCTGGCGTCATCTTTAGCGGCAACAACGCCGGCTGAAAAATCGGGTACAAAACAGAGAAAAACGGACAACCCTGTCCAGACTGCGATTTTTGCGGCGTATGGGCTCAGCAGAAAAATGATGTGAACGCCAGAGAATCCTTAAAAAAGAAAAGCGGAGAATTCTGCAGGACGCGCCAGAGTTAATTCGATGATGACTGCTGGACCGCTATCGAAGCAACCGAAGCAAGGGTCTTAAATGTCGAACTACTAACGAACCATCCAGAGGTCCACATAGTGGTTCCGGCTGAAAAATAAAGCAGTGACCAGGCAAACGAAGCGCCATTGTGCAATTTCACCGCTACCGTCGAAAATGTGGCTGATGTACTGTACTCGAAAGACGATAACCTCTATCAAGAACGGAGGTCACAAAGTGTGATTACCGTCCAGCGACGTGAAGATGAAAGACTAATACAAAAAACGGGACACGTTCTTAAAAAGAATAAAATCAGCATGCGACTCGCCAATAATCAGCAAAGCAGTAAAGAATAGCTTCTTTGGACTAGAGGAGCTCCTAGACTACATAGGCATTACCGGAGGAGCCGGTTAACGACCAAAGAGGACCAGAAGACCGAAGAAAAGCAGGAGGCTAAAGAGTAGTCCGTGTGGCCTATTGGTTGGAGTATGAACGCATAAGCCGAAGGTCCCAGGTTCAAATCTCGTTGGGAGCAACGTGATTTAGTTCAGGGGATTTTTTCGGACAGACTACGAGTGTTCACTCAGTGGTGATATGTACTGATTTAATCAGATCATATTATAGCTGAGCAAACACACTGGAGCATGGTACATTAAACAAACTTCCGAAAAAATTAATACGGTCATGACAATGAGATACTCTAACTATCTCTAAGCGAAGGCTGTAGTGCTACAAAGAAGAAGAAGAAAGAGGCGCAGGGAGCTAAGCCAAAGGGACATACGCAAATAGCTCGACCATCAAACATCAATAAAAGAATGGCGTCTAACTCAATCGAAAGAGATCGAAATAAAAGGAGGAAAGAAAAGGCATCTGATGAGCACAGAACGCTAGATTAGGGGTTCTAGACCGTGCTCACAAAAGCAGCGAAGAAGGCCGCAAAGAAACTATTTCAAAAAGCTTCAGAAAATGACTTGAGAAAGGAGAGCAAAACGCCACGACCCCGGCAGAAATTACTCTTCGTAAAACTCCAAGATGGCCGATCCTCCGCAGAAGTGTTATGGGATATCAGGGGACATGTAAGGCCCGAGGACACAAATCCTGCTATTAATGCGGTATGATCAACCCTGTCCGGCTGTCGTCTGCGTACTGCCCATTATGCATGCAGACGCTGCTGGGAAAATGCTAGAGAAACTTATCAAGGGAAGATTCACTGACGCAATTCGTGCTACTGGGGATCTATCTCTTCGGCCGTACGACTTAAGATCAGGAAGCTCTACTAGTAATGCAATTGCAGATGTGGTAAGCGCGATCCAACTTGATATTCGGAAAGCCTTCAACTCTGCTAGATGGGTCGATATTCTGGATACGCTGAAAAACTTTTTTAAGGCTCCAATATCTGTTATCCGGCTTTTGAGGGACTACCTGCCGCACCGAAGCCTGCTCTGTGATACAATGCAGGGCCGATGAAGGATAGAAGTTCCATCGGGTGTTGCTCAATTATCTATCCCTGGCCCAAACCTGTCGAACATATCGCACAATGGGCTACTGAGACAAGAGCTGCCGGTTGAGTCGCGCCTGATCGACTATGCTGATGATGTTGTGTCGCTAGTTGTTGAACGCTCCCTCCAAACAGGCGCAACATTGGGTGTCTAGGTTCAATCTAGCACAGGAAAAAAACCGAACTGGTCATTCTGACAAAGAAGAGAATCTTCAGAGTAAGGACGATCAGTATTGGGAAAGTACTAATTGAATCGAGTCATAAAGTACCTGTGGTTATTAATATCGAAGAAGAGTTTCTCTGCACTAATCGAGACAACAGGTGCTAAAGCTTCAGACGTATCGCCTCTGAGTCGACTTATGGTGAACGTAGGGGGAGTCAACCCGTCAAGAAGGCTATTTTTGATGTGATTCGCAGAGTCACTGCTACTGCACAGAGCTGAAATATAGGGCGACGTTCTCAGCAAGAAGCTATACCAAATGCTTGGCACAGGTAATGAGAGGAGGAGCACTGAGGACTGCAACTCAATATCTGCAAGTCTCTGATTCAATGGTGCTGAAAAGCGCCGTACTATCTATTGTATTGAAACGAAGATACGGGAGTTAGTTGCCCGCGAGGTGAGACAATGCTCACTCAATGATTGAAAATGATGAAAAGGAACTGCGCGCCTCATCCATGATCTGTGACCGTAGCTCAATCGCACGCATGGTTAGACTGACTTCTTCTACCTGGCCTAGCTATTGAGTGGAACTAAGTATTTTCAGTCTTACTTGTACAAGCCTGGTAAGTCATGGTCGTGGTTACGTTGGAGTGGAAGATGATATCTGCCAAACATTTTTTGCATGCAAAAGATGGAACAAGTCGCCCCAGGACCTCTACAAGGAAACAAGAGAGCTTTCCCCGGATAGTCTAATCGGGGAGATGCTTTGATTGGTTGACGAGTGCAACCATGTGGCACATTATGTTCAGGCAGCCCTAAAAGATAGAAAGGGCTCACAGTTGCCGGGGATATTTGAGTTGAGGGATCACTTCTCCAGCAATCCCTCATTCCTCCCGTTCCGCTAGAGGAGAGGTTGTCCAACTTGAAGGCGTCCGGCGGCGCAGCAAAACGAAGTTTAGGCCGCAGTTATGTGTCAAGCGGTTCCATAGGAGAACGAGAGGAAGTTTCGAAAAAGATTAATTAATTGTTGATGGACAAAATAGTCCGACCTAGTAAGTCCCGCTATGCATCCGCTGTAGTAATGATACGTAAGAAATTCTGTAAAAAATGAATGCATGCTGATAACTACTCTTTAACCTTCAGAGAAGACTACTGCCTTGAACATGTTTTACCCTTCTCGAACTGAAAAAAAGGTTCCACCAAGTGGAAATAGTTCTAGAATCCGTCCAGTTTACCTCTTTTGTTACTCCTGTGGGCAATTCAAATGCACCCGCATGCTATTTGGACCCAAAAATGGTCATGTCGTGTTCCAGAGACTTATTTCACTCATTTTTGTCGATATGATCTGTGTTGGACAGTTATTTATTTACATGGATGATATCCTGATTGCGATCATCACACCAAAAGAACATTTTGAAATTTTATTTTAGTGTTCCACCCCTTGATTTTGTATGGGGTTGATTGATTTTGTATGGAGTTGAAGCTAGCCACATGCGTCTTCCGTCAGTTGGACATAGATTATCCAGGCTACATCGCCACTTCCAAACGAATTCATCCAAATGATAGTACAAAAAAGGCATGCGCGTCGTTACAGAAGTACTCCCGCCAAAAAGTTTTGCGCACCCAGTTTTTTCATATTTTGCCCCATAACTTCAAGAAAAAGAATTTTCTGTTTAAAAAATGGCACTTATGGCAACTATGTTTATAAGCAATAAAATGCGAATTAGCACAATTTCTTACAATGAAGCTTTTACTGCGGGAGAAAAGGTAAAAGTTGTGTTTTTGAGTGAAAATGTACCAACTTATGAGATTGCGTGAAGAACAAGGGGAAGTGAGTCGAACATTAGGAGTTTTTTGAAAACGTTTCATAAGACCGGTTAACTTTCCCAGAAAGAAGGAAGTGGTAGGTCTAAAATAACCCCGGAATGAGATGAACTGTACCTGCGATATAAACGAGTTCGAAAAAATCGTTTCAAGGAAGATAAGCGTCCGTAATATGCAACAGCGGCTAAATCAATCTGGTCTTCGAGCGCGTAAACCTGCTGAAGAGCAACTTTTAACAGCATCGATGAAGGAAAAAATGGACTGATGGGCACAGGAGAGGGTAAACTGGGTTTTGGTAAAAAAAATCGGTGTTTTTTGGTTTTTTTATAATCGGTTTAACCAAACGAGTTATTGCAGCCAAAAAAAAAACGGCTTTTAGAGGAAAAAACTCAGGTCAAGAACCGATGGCAACGATTGAAATAAGAGACATTGACTGCGTCACGGACTTGGCCGAAGTAGAAGAGGCCATCAAAAGAAAGTTCCCTAGCGTGGGCTGGATCAAAGCGAGGCTGAAACCAGAAAGCCAAAGGAGACAACGCATGGCCATCATTGACTTGATCGAAAAGGATAACGAACAATTTCTGAATAAGGTCAAAGTATGAATAGGGTGGGTTGTCAGGAGGATACAGCAAAGAGCAGTGCCTCTTCAATGTTTCATATGCCTTGGCTATAGTCACACCGCACAAGTATGCCAAGGATCCGATTGGAGCTCCCTTCGTTACAAATGCAATGCAAAAGGACATAAAAGAAAAGAGTGTACTAAGGCGGCACAGTGTATTCTTTGCAAGGACGCTGATCCAAGACCGTATCTTGGGCATGTCTTGGTATGAGGAAAATGCCGGGTTTTCCAGGAAGCCCAGCCATATTCCATTCATTTAAAGCAAAGAAACATAAAGTTTCTCAACTGCGCAAAATTTTTTTGGCGGTGGGTGTAGTAGACCCGTGTAAATCATTAGCGACCAGAGCTCGTGTTTTACATCCTTAGAATTTGCTAAATTTCTTCTGAATCGGAACACCCGTCATATTAAAAATGCGACTGGTTTTCCTCGAGTCAACGGTCATGTTGAACACGTAAACTGTGTGGCTTTGTTAAGCAAATTGAAGGAGCCTGTTGCTTATTCCGATTATGCCCTGAATAGCTACATTCTTAGTACTACCTGTTTGTCTCCGTCAGGACTGCTTTTTAACATTACATTGCATGGTCCGTAAATAAGTGATCTTATCGAGTATTTAAATGATAAACCCATTAGCTCACTCATCGTTAAAATTACGCGAGATTGCAATTGCAGCAATCAAACAATGCCAAGCCTATACTTCAGTCGAAGCTGACCTTCACAAATCATCAAAGAAGGAGATCACGTTATCCTCCGTAATGTGTTAATGGTGCCAGTAAGAAATTAGTCCTCAAATAGCGCGGGCTCTGTATTGTTTGCAAGGTTTACCCTAATGACCGATACGCCACCCGTGATATAGAATACTGTCAAATGACCCAGTTGCCATATGGTAGTGTTTCGGAAGCCTCAAAGTTACGTGAATGGATAGCGATTTTTGTTTAAAAAAACAGGTACTTCAGTTTTTCCATCATCGGTCGAACTGGCCTGTTTTTGGTTTTCTACAACCAAAGAAATGGCTTTTGGAAAAACCGGTTTTTCGGTGCTTCTTTTAGCAAATTTTTTGCATAAAAAACTCGAATCAAAATTAAATGATTGCGATTGATTAACTTTAGGTATAAATGGTTTTAAGAGTTTTTCCCAAAAAATTATTTAAATCAAAATGAACTGCAGGATATTTCATCTATGTGTTGAAAATAAGAGACTAACGTATTCATACGAGGGTCGTTCATCAAGTACTTAGCCTACAGAAGAAAAACGATAATTTTGGAAAGGTGGCAATTTATTTTTCCACATAATCTCCTTCAAGCTCGATACACTTGGCCCATCGATGCTCTAACTTTTTCAACCCATCCAAAAAATACATTTTCTCGAGGGCTGCAAAACAGGCCTCCGTGGCGGCGATGACCTCCTCATTCGACCCAAGCCTTTTCCCGGCGACTGATTTTTTCAGGTTTGGAAACAAAAAGTAGTCACAGGGGGCCAAATCTGGAGAGTACGGTGGATGGGGCAGCAATTCGTAGCGCAATTCTGCCAATTTGGCCATGGCGACGGCGGAGGTGTGAGCCGGCGCGTTGTCGTGGTGGAACAGCACTTTTTTCTTCGCCAAGCGGGGCCGCTTTTTCTTCAATTCGACGTCCAATCGGCCCAATAAGTCTGCATAGTAGCGCCCCGTAATTGTTTAACCCTTCTCCAGGTAATCGAGGTGGATCACACTGTAATGTGACGCCTACGCCCGGGAATCGAAGTGATTCCGATCCCGAACCCTTGCAACCGGCCAGATGGATATGTCCTCGAAGTGCCAGCGGACTTCATCTGTCGTGCGGATATCGTTGCGCAGAAAATATTTTTTTTTTCTGTCCAAATATTTCGATCTGTGGATATAAATATTCGAAATATAAAATTAATCCAAACCCCGGCACATTTCGAGACATAGCCATCTGGAAATGCCCCTCCACCGTGGTCATCAAAAAAAAAAAAACTATGCCACTGGCGACAGATGGAGAGGCACATTGCCGCCATGTGGCGTGCCATTCCACACACCTCTGTTTTGTCCGAGGTGACAACCGGTTGGGCTTGACAGCCACATGGCGGAAAAGGTAAATGGTGTCATGGTGTGGTGTCGGTAGCGACTTGGCGCGGTCCTAGGTGGTGTAAAATTATTAAGAGGTAAATTTTTTTCGTTCGGCGTACGTCGACAAATGCCTTACCAGGTTTTGTTTGCAGTTCATCGCCCTCGTCGTTGTAGCAGCCAAACGAGGATCTTTAGATCGAAGTAAATCGAAATCTCCCAAGAAAAAAAGGAAAACCGACACAAAGAAGACATCGAAAGAAGGGGTGACTGCGAGCGACTTAACCGAATCGAATGACTCTAAAGAAGAGGTTGATAACGCCCGAGAATACAAACCGCAGAGCTGTTGTCAGTTCAAGGCTGTGGAGGATCCTATTTGCCAGCTAAGTATCGAAATTAATTCTAAGGAATGAGGCATATGGGGTTGCTGGGTTGTCTAGCACCAGCATATATTTGATTCTTTGAGAATAAAACCATTCCTCAAAGATTTCATTTTCGAAGTAAGTTTCCGGCGGTCCAATCGTTCGGCGCCGCGTATCATGGAAGTAGCGCCGCATATGTTATATATGATACATTTAGCTTTAAAATTACTCTACCTCCATCCTCGAAAAAGCTGGAAGTTTGCATTTGTTTCCGAGCTGATGGAAAGGAATATTGAGATAATAATAATGATCTAAACTATACAATATCTAAAAAAATCACCATCCTGCCAATCGCATCCATCCGAAATACTATTGAATTATGATAACAGTGATACTTCGGTGAAAATATCGAATCGTACAAATACATTTACACCTCAGGAAGGTACATCGAATTTCAATAGTTGGTCCGAGGCATCATCATGGAATCAAAGTGAGTATCCTCGCCCGTATTGGTAAAAGCAAACGGAAAATGAAAAGCAGAAGCAAATGTGTAACTTGTGCGAATCGTAGCTCGTGTATCGCAATTGATTGTCACGGAAAACTAGTGCATAACCGCAAAATTTGAAATCCAACAAAGTAGAAAATCATTACAACACCTTGTGAATCCCAGAAAACGGTGGAACAGTCTTCGCCTTCTTCGGAGCACGTTCGCCGGGTGAAGTTCACTGTCCTTGGTCTCTGATGTGTACCAGTAAATCCATGTTTCGTCAACGCTCACGAAACGATGCAAGAACTCCGCCGGAAAGCGCTGAGACAGCGCCAAACACGTCGCCGATGTGGTCCCACGGTTGCGTTTGTTTTCCAGTGTGAGCGAACGCGGCACCCATCGGGCCGACAGCTTTCTCATGCCCAGTTCTTCGTGTAGAATATGATGCACCGTTCCTTCTGCGATGCCCACAGTCTCAGCTATCTCGCGAACCTTCAATCGACTGTCTGGCAACACGCGATCGCGGATTTTTTAACGTTTTCCTCCGTAGCAGCCGTTTTCGGGGCACCTGGGCGTGGCTCATCAAAAACTAACGTGCGGCCACGAACAAACTCGTTGAACCAATTCTTGGCGGACAAGTGATCTTTGATTTCACTGCGCGTTTTCCCTTCCAAAAACAAGAATCTAATCACTGAACGATATTGTTCTTTTTCCATATTTGTACAACCGACACGCTCGCTTCCAAAGGCTATCAAAACAAAACTAATGAAGGGAATTGACTGAAACTTTAACAGTAGGCTACTAAAAGAATGTACTGCACGATGGTAAGAATCTTTTGTAATAGCAGCGCCATCGGGCGGTAAGGCTAAGTACTTGTTGAATGACCCTCGTATGCAACCCAACAGCTTACTCCTAAGATACGGGGGTGAATCAAATATAAATGTAATTTAGTTATTCTGTTTAGCACGCGCCTCTGAACTTGATGATTCAGTTTGGCGGTTGATGGTTCGTTTATAAGAAGTGGCGGGACCAGCTTGGTTAGCGGCCACGATTGGTTCTGTCATCAGTACAGCCATGGCTGAGCAACTGGTACACCCGTGTTTCGTGCAACGCGTCATCATAAAGTTTTTAACTAATAAAGATGTTAAACCGTCGGTAATTTTTACTCGCTTTAAGGCGCAGTTTGGGGACACTACATTGTCTCAGAATCAAGTGTATACGTGGGCCACGAAAATTAAAGGTGGGCGAAAACGTGTCGAAAACGAAAGTTATGATCGACGTCCAAGGACTGTTTGACCATAAATGTTTCCGAAATCAGTCGTTACAGTCAGCGAAAACCTCCTACCGAAACAGAAGGCAAGGTATGCCCGTTAGAGAGGTCATCTTTCTCCATGACAACCGCACACCACGGGTTTGACAAGGGATAAACTGGAATATATGGGCTGGGAAACACTCGAACATCCTCCTTGTAGTCCACACTTGTGCCCCTGTGACTACTTTTTGTACGCACCCCTGAAAAAATAACTTGGAGGAAAACGATTCGAAAGCAATGAAGCAAGCGAAGAGCACGTACTCAATTGGCTGAAAAGTCGTCCTAAAAATTTTTATGAACAAGGAATATTCAAATTTCTAAAATAGTGGCAAAAGTGTGTAAAAAACGCAGGAGACTGCAAAGAGAAATAATGATGATATGGTTTGTGTGTAATATTATTCAATAAATGTATAAAAAAGTTATTGTTTATATTTGATTCACTCTCGTAAGTCATTCGTTTGCAGTATATAGAAGAAAGATCCTCCAGTTGTCCTCAAACATTTCGCATTTATTGTGTATTGTGCGCTAGCTTCACTTCGCACTCAGAGCGAAGTCCTCCCCATTGAAACGAAGCAAACAACTAATACCAAGAACCAATCAAACGTAGAAACTGGCTTTGCTCTGATGATTGCCGTCATTTATATTCAGGGATGGCGAAAAAACTGTTTTCCGGGTTTTCATATTAATTTGTATCCAGTTTTTCATCCGGTTTTTGAATTTGAAAGAAAAAAACCGATTTAAACCGGGAGGGGAACCTCAGGAAACCACCGGTTTTTCGAACCAAAAAACCGGTTTTTGGTTAAATGGGTGCGGTTTTTTCCATCCCTTCAATGGATTGACGATCTAGTGGGTTGTGAATCTTCTCAACCAGCTGCAGAAACTTGTCAGATCGAGGACGATCTGTGAGTGTGGTTGGACAAGTTGTAGGTTAAATTTTGTCAATCACTGTATTTTATTTTGATTGGTATAGTTGTTATCGACTGTCACCTTGTGGCGAATAATGGAATGAATATTGAATTTCACGTCGTCACTTGATTAGTCATGATAACACATCCATATTACAAACCGTTTCTAGAATTTTTAACAAAATTCCATCATATTTGTGGTGTCTAGGTCCGCTGCAAACGTGTACCTCCCTAGTATCTCGTGCTAATCTTGTTGCAATTGTTAAATATTCAATCGGCTGTAACTTAGCTGTTTATGGTTCGATTACTGTGAAATTTTCAGGACACGTATAATTACTATCAAAAAACTTAAGTTAACTTTTGGGAAATTTAAAGCTCCCATTTTGATGTTATAGGCAAAAATGTAAAATTTATAAAATGTACTATTATTAACAAACTTGATCGAAGTTCGACTTCTGAGGTATTTGTTGCCCTGGTACCACTAAAGCCAGACTCCTGTGATGATTTTTTTTCAGATTTTACGGATCAAAGGTCCGTCCGTGTGTCACACCACTTTTTCTTGCAAATTACATAAGCTGGAAACATAAGATTATGTAGGTAGATGCAAAGTGAAGCCCTCTTCAAAGTTTCACCAAAAAAAAGAAATGTATAAGGTGTGTAAGGGGGGTCTCCCCATATAGAGGAGTGGTCCCTGAAAAAAAATACATCGCGTATGGGCAGAACTTTTCAAAACAGGTCTTAAAATGACAAATTTCGCTTTGAGCGATGCAGTGGAAGGGGAAATGTACGTACATTTTGTGTGCCCACCCTCGCAATTGGAAACTTTTGACCCGAAAAATCTGAAAAAAATCACAGAGGTGAGACTTAAGAGTACAATGGCAACAAATATCTTAAAAGTCGAATTCGATCAACTTTGTTAATAATAGTACATTTTATAAACTTTACATTTTGGCCTGTATAATCAAAATAGGACCCTTAAATTTTCCAAAAGCTACAACTTAAGTTCTTTTGGTAGCAATTGTATGTATTCTGAAAATTTCACAATATTTGAACAATAAACAGCTATGTTGCAGCGGATTGAATATTTAACAATTACAACAACATGAACAGGTGGTATTAAGGAGAGACACGTTTGCAATGGACCTAGACATTACACATATGTAGGAATTTTGATAAAAATTTTAGAAGTGGTTCATAATATTGATGTGTTACCATGACTAATTATGCGACGGGGTCAAAAACTTAAAACAAAATGGCGGCGAATTTAAAAACATAATAACCGTAATAATTTTTCGAACTCTATGTATGAAATCTGTATATATTAGTCAAGCTTTGATATGCAGAATATATTGTTTGATTTACTAATTGTTTTACAAAACCCTTCTGGCGGGAGCACTCTCCTGCTACTTCAACTTGTTTTTTTTCCTAGAAATGGAGTTGTGGATTACAAAATGTGGGCATTTCAATTCATTTTCAAGTCGTCTTTTGCAAGGAACAGTGATTTGTCCCAGTTTGTATTTTCCTCAAATGATAAATTTAATCGTAAGCGATTTTCGCTGCAAAACGGAAGCTCTCACAATAGATACGTGCCGAAAGCATCGTTTGATCTTAAAAAATCCCTTAATAGCAGCTTCTTCTCACATTACCAAATCTTTTCATCCATTGGACACCGCTTTTATGAAGCATCTGCTAAACAATCATTGCATTCTGTCGTTCGCACGTAATCCAACCACAATATAAGGCATTATATTTCATTCATCTTCATGCGCCCGACAATTTAACGAAATAAAAGGCAATAAAATAACGAAAATCATTATTATGTATCTGACACTTTGCCAATTTGTTTAAAAATGTTATTTTACTGCTTCATTCCATTCCATCTCATGCAATCCATCCATCTCTAATTCATTCAATCTTCACGCTCGCCTGTATACACAAAGTTCACCGCAATTTTTTTGAAGATAAAGTGTGAGGTCTGTTTTGTGGTCTCGTACGCGCACTGACGATTATAATTAATCAATTTTAGTGTTGGGAATGTAATAAACAAAAGGATCATGAGTGCTTCTATAGAGAGCAGAGAAGGGTGCAAGATATGAAAGAACGGAGATTAGTTGTGAGAATTAATCACTGAATGATTTATTTAAATATTAACTGATTTACGATCTCATCAATATTGTTGACGACGAAGACGACAATGCATTCAAGAAGAAGAGCCAACTGGAAAGGGGTTGAGGAAGTGCCAAGAAGGTCATTACAGTAGCTTCATTATAATAATCATCATCTAAGAATATACTTTAAGATTTTAATTAGCTACTATGGGCGACAGTATATTGTACATCCCGTTTTGTGCAATTAATTTTAATAGTTTAAGGAAATTGGATCTTTTTTTCTACAATTGTTTGTCGCCATTGTTGCGGGCGGTCGGATCATGGTCGAGTTACACATTATCGATGCAGTTTGATTTTTCCCAGAGTCGCGGAAATTGTTACATTTCTTTTGAAATGAGTATGACTGAACGCGATAAGTGTGCTTGATGTAAGCATTATTAGTTAACGCTGATAACATCTAGAATGCATGGATGGCATGATTTAATCACATATTCATCACTAAAAATAAATTTGATTCCAACGCGCACCATTGAGTTTGTATTGTGATGCTGCATTGATACTGATAAATGGCACATTTTCTCCTTAATCACCCATTCACACTACGCTTTCAATACCTGCATATGTGCACTTCTAAAGCACTGCAAACGTATAAAATCAAATTCATGAATCTTTAACCCAAATGTCCTTGCTGCTTGTTTTCTACGCAAATTATTGTTATTACTGTTGAAAACAATGTAGTAATTAACTAAGACTCATTTCTAATCCATGACCATAACTTACACAATTAACGCCTACATAAAATAAAAAAAAATTCAAATTTGAGCATGTGGCCTAATATTAAAATTGATAACAAGTGACCAAAAACGGAAAGAAAAACAATTATTTTTTATTTTTATTTTCGGTCATCACATATGACAACACTCGTGTAACTATTTTGCCCGTTTAATATGCATACAAAGCTAAAATATTCAAACAGCATTCCTCACCATCCCTGCATGATCCCAACCCCACATTAATTTACCCTCCCTTCACCCGTTGCAACGCTACAAACAACTAAACTTGTGCTTGAACACTAGGTGACCGTCAAACAATCTACGTGATTAGTATCTCAATTTTGATACTCCCTCATCAATTGTCACTCGATTGCAATGTATAATTATTTGAAAACGAAAGAAAAAAAAATGTTTTCTGAGCATTACACCAATCAAATTCGTATATCCCACTCCCATCTCTCTCCCTCCCCTTATTCCTTAAATGCTTCGTAAAATGAAAAAAGTGCATTATCGTGTGTCGTGCAACACCGTAAACGTATTACGAAAAGTATGTACTGAATTTAGATTTTCATATGTTTTAATGAAATTAATATTCAAATCACATCCCTTTTGTTCATAGAGTAGTTTTCAATAATCCGAAATAGATGCGTGATGCGATTGTATTTAATTTTCAACTATTAGCAGTGTTTGTTTTATTATTTTTTTTTCGAAAATATTTATGGTTATTGATTTTTTCGATTAGCTTCCGCTTTAGAAGCAGATTGACGTGCTAGAATGGGGTTGAATTTTGATGACTATGAATGTACCCTTAAAATGTTTTTTTTTTCAGGATATTACCTTGATTTTTAAAATGGGAGTTCTGCGAAAAATCTTTAATCATTTAAATTTTCCCACAGAAATATAATAGCAATTTGCAATGATTAAACGCAAAACAGTTTAATGCTTTGGTCTGAGTTGCATGACACGGTGCAACCCGGATGGAACTCGCGTGAGAATTACTTTAAACTAGTATCATACCGTCTACATTCTGATAAAACCTTGGAAAACCGTAGAGTATGTTCTACTTTTTCATCAAGAAGTCTGTAGAATACTCGTAGCCTTGGTGGTGAGCTTTTTTGCTGACATGATACCTGCCGTCCTCTTTGCTAGAGAGCGTCACGCTATTAACATGCGCCGAAACGAGGGAGAAAATTGCTCGCGAGGAGAGATAGCGCTCACTCAAGGCATGGTAGCAGTCTTGGATGATTTTCGCGAAGGAAGGTGGACTGCGGGGCTCATCCTAGATCTGAGGCCGGGGTAAATCGAAGGCATAGTCAGATTGACTTCTATCTGACACAGTTTCTGTGCCATCATGGGTATTTTCAGTAACGGTCCTCCGACTGTAGATTTTGCCGAGGAGAGGAACGCGATGCCCGGCACACAGTTTTTGCATGCAAAAACTGAGACAGGGTGGGTCAGGACCTCTACAAGGGAGCACGATTGCTCAATCCGGATAGTATAGTCGCGCTGATGCTTTCAATTGGCTGGCAAATGAAGCTATGTGGCACATTATGTTCGGGCAGTCCTAAAAGATAAAAGGGACTTAGAGTAGCCGGGGGGGAACAATCTATGACACTAACAGGAGAGGGAAAGTTCACTGTTAAGTGACGCTCTTCCTACCGCCGAAAATTGGCTGAGGCACGATAGTCGAAAAACGAGGTATCTTTCAAGAAGCAATGCCAGAAAGCAAGATGACCCTTGATCGCTTGGAAGAGGAGCTGCTCATGCTGAAAACGGGGACGGTTGTTAAACAATTGAAAGCCGTATAAAAAAGCAATCTGCAAGAACGTTAAAAGCTCACGCATCACGCACTACTGGCAGAGGTGGCTTAAGGCGATTCAAGACCAAAATACCAGGCCCTCTATTAAACTACTCCTAGCAGCTATAAAAGGATGCCATGCAGTCCAATCGATGATGCCCACGAAAAAAGGAAGACAAACGAGGTGCCAAGCGGAGCAGCTACTTCTGAAATAAGCCTCTCTTTAAAAAAGCCGACAAAGGCCCTCTTGAAGAAGGGAAGAATAAAGATTCTTCCGATACGACGCGGAAACCTTAAAACAAACCACGGCACAGATCCCTGCAAGCAACATTGCTAATTAAACCACCTGAAGGCAGAACCTACGCAGTTGTGTTGCATTAAAATAAAAAGAGCAGTCAATCCAGATGACACAAAAACTGCCATAAGAGCAGTACGGTCAACCCAGTCCGGAGGCTTACGGGTGGAATTCGGACCAGAGGCCACCAAGAAGAACGCATTCAGTTATACGGTCAAAAGGTTCTTGGAGTCAAGCTCTTGAAATTACGGACCTCGATTTTGTCGCGGACAAAACCTGAGATAGAGCAAGCCATCAAAAGGAAGTTCCTTCGTTTAATCGAAGTCATAGTATGACTAACATGGAAAAACACCAGGGCCTTTGTCGAGTTGGATTATCTGCAGAATACGGAGAAGTGTAATTCCTCTCCACTACTTTAGGTGCCTCGAATACACACAACATATAGCTGTAGGGGACTCATCAGGAGCTTCCTGTGCTTTAAATATGGTCAATCGATGGACAAAAGGAAGGGGTGGACGGGCGAGGCGTACTCTATTCTCTGCAAGGATGCGAAGCCAGAACCTGGCAACCTCAATCACGTGATAGGGTCAAGGAAATCTCGGGTTTTCAAAGAGGCCTGAACCAAAGTCGAATCAATATTCTAATAAGTCGTTTCCTTATCCTACAAGTGGATTTTTTACCGAAGCACAAACACTCCTGATTTACTGGAGCAGTTTGTGAGGGATAAGAAAGTCGTCCCGCTGTTGCTCAGCGAGTAACAACACAAGAACTCGCAAGCCTGGTATCCTGATAAATTTTGCACCTGTGTCATCAGGGTATGACTCTCTGTCTTGAAGACGGCGGGCCAGATGTTCGTCGGGGGGGGAGCCATTGAATAGGCCATGTCTCAATCGGACCACGGAGGAAAGCAAGTCCTGGAAATGGCCAGGACAGCAGTTGCTGTCCTAAATACTGGGCACACCCCTACTGTCTGCTACTGGGGTTGTGCGGGAACGACACCCGATACCCAGACTCCAGTCTTCAGATAGAAAAAAAGAAGATTGATATTGGGTTGTTCACTGATAGATATGTGCAAAAAGTACTGATTCGATATAAATTCTCGCTCATGAATGTATTGGGTATTGGTGCTCACCAAAAATCGCTCTGAATAGGGTCTTTGAATCGAGTGTCGCTACTCACTCAGTATTATTACTCATTCACTCATGCAGTTTATCAAGGAATCAAATCCGAGCTATCGAATAATACTGAATGCTTTTTAATATTGTCTTTCACACTTCTTACTGTGTTATTCGTATGAGCTATTGGTTTAGCGGCCATTTGAGTTTGATTTAGATTTGATGGTGATTTGGATATGATTTAGATGTTTAGTGGCAATTTTGGTATCACAGTCTTATTCTCTGGCGGTTTTTATGCAGTATGTATGTTTTTTTCATGTTGCCTGTCGTTGGAAAAGTGATTCTATGTGTGTGTTCGATATGTAGTAATCTAGAAATAGAATTTGCAAGGTACATTAAATATGTCATTTGCATTCTATATTATATTGGCGTATATAAATAACATGAATAAATACCATTTTATTTAATATATTGTAAACATAAGTCTCTTGTTTCTCCAATATTTTTCGTTTAACTTAAATATTGCCTATGAAGATTTTGCCTAAAAAAGAGAAAAGTTGCTGAATTTACAATTTTTTTCAACATTATCTTTACTTTTGCAGCAAATATCAAAGCTGAGAACATTAATTTTTGAGTAACAGTCGTTAGTATAAGTAGGTATCCTACCTACAGTAGCAGACCTAAGACCGCTATGAACAGACCTAAGACCGCTATGAGCAGAAATATGAATTTAATCTTGAATGCTAGGAATATTTTTTGGAAGTATATTCACTTCACTTCATGTTTATTCCCAAGGTTTTGCACTCCTTCCACTCCGCTTCCTTCCAAAGAGTATAAGTGAATACTTTTCAACCGATTACCAAGTATATGATACCGAATACTCAAATCAACAAATCGAAGTGACCGGTAAGCATTCGTTACACAAAAGTAATCAAAATGCACATCCCTATTCACAGACGTGCTAACGGCGGGCATATGGTGTTTCTGGGAGCTCCACCGGGGAACGGAAGACCTACAGCCAAGGGCGTGATGAACTTAAATATGAATATCATCATATCTGTTTGCGAGTCTTCCATGCCCCGTAAGAGAGAGGCCCCGTCATCGTAAGCCAGCAGTATACTGGTGGGCAACAGAAATCGCTGAACAGACGAGTGTCACATACTTCAACAAGAAGCTTAGTGGGTGCAGATTGTGAGGAGGCGGACACCAGGCTAACAGCATACAGTTTGACCAGGAATTACTTTCGCAAGCCAATAAACAAGATTAAGTCCTGATGCTGGCAAGAATTCGTGGGGTACGAATTCGCGAAGGCTGGGTGCCCAAGAAAGGCTCGTTTACATGGAGCAGAAAAGATGGATGAGATTGAACAGGCTCTGTTCCCTACAAATCCCATCCGAGTCGACGCGGTTCATAGTAGAACTCCAGTAGAATGCCCACCTTTCGCGAGGATGGAACTGGAAGAGGCAGTTCTTTCCATGAAAGTAAGCAAGGAGCTAGGACTAGATAACGTTCCAGCTGAAGTATTGCAACTTGTCTACAATATTTTGCTGACTTGCGTTCAATCTAGCAGTGAAATAACTTGAGGTTCTGATCGACTCAGAGATGAGTTTCCCTGAGTAAATTAAATAACTGACGAAGCTGTAGCAGATATATCGGCTCTCAGTCCACTGATGGGCAACATAGGGAGACCCACCTCATCTAGAAAGCAATTTCTGATGCGCGAACTATAATCTGTACTACTCTACGGATTAGAAATATGGTATGGTGCTCTCAGCTTGGTACAGGTAAAGCAACGAGAAGTTCTACGGATTGCATCTGTATGATGGAGAGTTTCAAAGTCGGCCGTGGTAGTCATCGCAGGAGTGACACCCATCGCCCTCCTTGCTAGAGAGCGCCGTAAAATCTACATATGAAGAAATGAAGGCAACAGAGAGGCAGTTGCTCAGGAGGAGGGGCAACGTAGCCTCATAGATTGGCAAAAGTCATGGGCAAACGATAATAAACGAAGGTGGACCGTGCGCCTTATTGGTTACCTGTGGCCGTGGCTCAATCCAGAGCGCGGTGGGTGAAACTGATTGCTATTTGACCCAGTTCTTGGTCTTACCGCACAAAATTGGTAAAGATGGTCGCCTGGTTGCATATTTTGCATAGGAGAGGTGAATGAAGCCTACAATAAATTTTCGTATGCAAGAGGTAAGACGGCTTCGCGGTGACCTCATTGTAAATATGGAATGCTCTTCCCGGATAATCTAACTGGAGAGGCGCCTAGACCGGTAAAGACAAAAAAGAGTATTCTAGTCAATTATCTAGTTTATTGGATATCCGCAGACCAATTCAGATAACGCAAAGTAGTCAAAACGCGCCTGCTCATTAAAAAAGGCAAGGCCCAAAGGCTTTTCAAGAAAAATTAAATAAAAATCAAAGTATATTTGGGTTCCTTTAGGCATCGAATGTCGAGGGATGTCTTTTGTAGAAATCACTCTCCCTTCCTCTCTTTCCGCTAGAAAAGGGATCCCTCCAACTTGATGGTGCGTAGAAAAATGAAGTCTAGCCCAAAAGAATGTGTCAAACGGTCCCAGACTAGGTTGTCAGATTGACAGGGGTAGTGTTTGATGGGTATTTCAAAGATAAGGCACTGATGGGAGCCTCCATACTGCGGGCGTAAATGCCTAAATGGTTAGAACAGAAATCAAATCATTCACGAATCTTTTGGATGAAAAAGGCACCACCATTTAGTTTTCACTCGGCCGACTTGCGGATTAGCGAGCATGACCGAGTTAATGATTATTCTGAAAATTTGCTGCAAGTCGCAGAAAAATTATGGTGCACACACAAAAACGAAAGATTTTCCCAATATTTAAACTTTTCCCTCTTCTATGAAAAGATGAAGGACATCTCCCAAAAATGGCAATATTTAAATGGATCAAATATATATGATAAGCTAGCAAGAACGTGATAAAAGGAAGAATGAGGTTTAGAGATTAAAAGAGGCCTTTTAGATGATCTGCCAATAGAGTAGCTTCTAGGAAAAAACTTGAGACGGAACCACCTGAGGTGATTGACTCCTCTGTATATTCAGTATCCTTTCATAATGTGAAGGGTATGACATACATTTCCCTACAAGATGAAAATAAGCGAATGCAACTCTATCACATGTTTTTTCTGTAATATCTTTCTCAGGAAGTTTCGTTAAGTTGTCTGGCCTCAAAAGCGAGAAGTTTTCGACTACCATTTGTAAACTAGAGAACCTGTTTTGTATTTGATTAATTACAATATCCAATGAGGAATTAATTATTTTTATTTCAAACGATTTTACAGGGTTGTCAATTCTACGATTAGACGCTAGTTCATCAAAAAACCACTTCACAATTCTCTGTCACTTCATTTCAGTAGATATATTACAACTATGTACAAACTGCGTTGATTCAGAAAGCTCGGTTCAAAACGTAACAGGCTTTGTCCAGAATCCACTGACTTATGCTGCAAACTCTGCGAGGCCGTACTAACAGCATTCAAAATTTTGCTTTCAAGGGTCTATATTAGAATGAAGTCAAACGAGTCAATATGTTTTCTCAAAGCTACAGCTTCATCCACTTCTTGTTTTTTTTGCACTAAACAGAATTATTTTGGTCAAACATTTGAATATAGCTTGTATGTATTTTTTATCGCCACGAGAAAATCATGTCGTGACACTCCCCCCCGTAGGGCATACTTCAACTTTATTTCAGAGATTCCTCTTCCATAGTTTTAGTTAAGCTTTGCCAACGAGGTAGGCTTCCTCTGAAGTAGACATGTATTTGTTGAACTAAGTCATAGAACGGACTCACGTTAGAGATATTGGAGACTGAGTCGTTAAGGGCAAGGTTCAGGTTGTGAGCAGCACAATGTTAAAGTTAGCTGTTGGAATTATATTCTTGATCCTCGTTTACGACCCTGAATACTTTGCACTCATGGTTGATGCACCGTCGTAACACTGTCCACGACACTTTTGAATATCTATTCCCTTTTCATCAGGGAATTTTAGAACTGTATTTTCAAACCCTTCGCTATTTCGGCGAAACCAAAAAACGATTCATTTATTTCCAGCTCAATTGGTCTTTATGAGAAATGTCTTGATTTGTGTCTAAAATTAGTGTGTAAAATGGCCCATAAGTTATTTTGCATAGTTAAGTTTTCAATACAAAACGTGCAAGCAGACCAATGATTTCATTTTGTATATCATGATTTAAATACTTATTTCTGCTTTTTTCATTGGTTAAATGAGCTTTGAATAGCGAGTCATATCTGCTAAGTAAATCAATAATATTCAAAATGTTTCCACTTTAAGGCCAATCGCTTTAATATCTTCCCTATGGCATCTAAAGGGCAATGAACACAGTGCACAGTTCTAACTACATCAATTATTCTAATGCAAACCTCCTTCCACTTCCAGTGTACATCGGAGAGTTGTTCAACAATGGTTATATTTTTCTTCCACAAAGTGTAAACGTTGAACGCATTTAAATGTGATTTGCTACATTCATGTTTTTAATTTCTTTACTAAGGCCTTGCCAATCCTGAATTCCAGTAACTCAAGACCATGATTCTGGACAGTTACTAAATAGCCAACATGGCTCACATTAAGCAGCATCTAATTTTGGAGAGTAACACAACCAGCATCTGTCCACCTTCTGCCCACTTAAAGTTGTGTAACTTTAGTATTCCGAGCTGAATGATCGCTTGGATACTGCATCCTTTGGAAAGGGACCATGTGGACAGCATGGTTCCATGGATAACACCTTTTCTTTAGTTTCCACAGAAACAGGCCCTGGAAAAAAGCAATGTCAATTTGGAGGTTTGATTCAATTTTAACCTCATCGCATTGTTCATTGATATTGGAAATATCAGTAGTTTCGGTGTCATAATCGGTATATTTTTCTGATTCCTCAACATTTAAACTGCTTTGTCTGATTTCCTCATCACTGAAAACTACGGTCTTTTCAATGTTAGATGTACTATGTGAATTTATATCAAGTGGGTTTTTTAAAAAGAAGTCAATCTTTTGAAGTTTACCCGTTTTTTCTACCCTCTCTTTCTGTAGTTTTCTTTTTTTGAGATCCACTCAAGTGTTTATATGACTGCTGTACCATAGCTAAAAATTAATGTACTTTCTGTTAAATAATATAAAACACAAGCACACGACACTGTTCATACACTTTCCCACATTTCCCACTCAGAACGCACGCAATAAATTGACCGTACCGTTCTGCAATTCGACTACAACTAACGAATCACCAATATGAAAGTTTATTTGTTTACCTGATGCTGTTTTTAATCTAACAGACCGGATATTTATCTTATCGCCGGCCGGCGAGCCACCAACATATAATTCGTATCATAACATTAAATAATAAATACTGCTCTCTAAAAAATAATGGTTATTGCAGTTTTGGACGCACAATTATGTTTGCAGACACTTAGCTTATTTTAGTAATTTTTTGACAATACTTCCATAAATATTGTATTGTTATGATAGGGGAGGCCTTGTGGCGGCGTGGCACCCATTGTGGGTCCACTAAGGGCCCGGGTCCCGGAAAATTTCCCGAAAAAACCCGGCCAAGACTTTTTGTATTGCCTTAAGCCATGCATGATTTTGGTTTTTCTCATGGAAAACAAAGCTAATGACGCAGTCGAGGAAAAATACCTCAAGCACACAAAGTATCACGCTTGGCGAGTACCAGTATCGAAAATGTGTATGCGTATGTGTGTATCTAGGCGCCAAAATGACGAGAACGGGTAGTGAAAGAGACGAAATACGCCGAAGAATACACCTCGCAAATAAAATATTTTATTCAGTTTTGACGATCTTGAAGACCAGCTGCATACATAGGAACACAAAGCTCTAAGTATACAAATCGGTGATAAAACCTGTGTTATGTTGTGGGTGTGAAACGTGGACCCTAACCCAAGCATCCGCAAGTATATTGAACGCCTTCATAAAACGAGTCCTAAGGCGAATGATCGGGGCGAAGCTAGACGGGGAGTAATGGAGAAATAGATAAAACCATGAGCTGCATGAAAGTATTTATGAGCCGGAGGTCTCAACGATTGTGAGACTGTGGAAGCTGCAATGGGCTGGACACATGAATCGTTTGGACGAACAACGAATACTCAAAAAAGTATTCGTTGGGAGAACTGAAGGCCGGAGACAAGTGTAGAAACCGAACAAACGCTGGTCTGACTCGGTCGACGAAGACAGTTCATCGCTGCACGGATTTCGAAATTGGAGCACGGGGTCAATGGACCGAGACAGTTGGAGGCGCTATTTACAGGAAGCGAGGGCCCGAGGGGCTATAGTGCTAGGAAGAAGAAGAAGAATCGAAAAATTTACCTAAATTAATTTGAGTGAGTTTGGTATGGTTTTTTCTGTTTGTAGAGAGAGATGTCAGAAAAGGCGTGTCAATTCATAGCCTATTTAGAGGTACAACGACTTTTTTCCCGCATAATAAGAGTATATATACACAAAATAGTCTGTTTGAAACTAAAAATAACTGTTTAAGGTCGCCCCCTTAAGAAACTTTGAAAAACATTTAGACTCTCAAACTTTCAAGAGGGCAATCACTGCTGATATACCTAGCAAATTTCGCAGTTACTGTAGTCACGGAGAAAAACTATTGCGACACACAGACGGACAGTCCGGTCGCAATGTCAATAGGATTTTGTATGTACAAACCCCGAAAAAGTTTTCGCTCCTACATTCACTCTCTTTCGTTCATACTCTCTACATCAATCCAATGTTTTGTTACAAAATATACAATTGGCAGATTCGTAGAATTTTTTTAAATTCAGCAGAACTTTCTCTAAATTCTACTTGAGGCTTCTTAAGATCAATAACATAGAAAACGCTGAAGTAGCCCCTTAAGTTTCGAGTAGGGTTCTATACGCATAGAGAATTAATTCCTAAAAAATTATAAGAAGCGACCTTACACTGTACTATTAATGTGTTCCTTCATATGTATATCACACCCAACTTTAAATTAAATCATACCTTAAGCTGAAACCAATACATTGTTACGGTCATTGCCAATATTTCACTTCGAGTTTAACTATTATCCTTACACTGTAACAGGTGTTTGTCAATTTATCGCTGATGTTGTATATTTATTTCCTGATCATGTTAATGACCGCTGATATCGTCGACTTCTTCATGTTAACATAAGCATTGTATTGTTTTACATCAACATCTTAACACCAACGGATCGATCATTAAATCCAACCAAAGAACGTGAAATATTGTTTTCCCTTTACACACATTGTTTATTTATGGAAAAAGGAAACGAATTATGACTAATGGCGTTTGGTGACACAACTAACTAACTGTACTTCGTTGCGTATTCCGTGATAAGTACGTGAAGCGTATGGTAACGATAATGAAATTTGAGATTTTAATCGAATTTTCGCCTTTTTCCAAACATCTTAAATCTTTAAAGTTATTATTTACGTTTTTATTTGTTATTGACTTATTGATTGTTTGAATTGGAAGATGTATACGTGGTCTTGTATGCTACTACTGTTGTTGAAGGAATGGTAATTAATTGTATTGAGGAAGTTGACTCTACCATTCTCTTACATTTTATGAGTATGTTTTATGGTTTTTCTGGTGGTATTTTCGCTGTATGTATGTAGATGCACGTTAGAACTTATTTCACTAGTCATTCTTCAACATTTTAGTGACGAATTTAATTGTCTTCGCTTTGGTCTACCAACGATACATAAGTGTTAAGTATATTAACATTTCCGATGATACTATTTTAGGATATGGATTGAGTCATAAATTGATTATGGGAATTGAAGTGTGGCTTGGAAAAATTGCTGCTGGTAATCAAAATTGAAGAATTGGTTTTAAAGGTTGGTTTTTTATCGGTATGAACTAAAATTGATGCAGCGAATTCGGGTTTGAGCAGAAAACAGCTCAACTGGCCCCGAAATCTCAGCAAAAAATAAAAAATTTTTTTTTTTAGGATTTGATAAAAAACAGCACTTCCCATCCTTAGCAAAAACTATGCTCTTTAATGGAAATGCTGGAATCATCCATTGCTGACCATACGTACTTGTTTGTTGAGAAAGATGATAAGGCGGTAAAAGGGTTTAAACCCCGTTTTCTGAAATCTGATAGTCACTTTGTAGATTTCTGAGTTTTATCTGGCAGCGAAATTACCAATTAAATTGCTGGGTGCTCTACAAAAGTAAATTATTGAAAATAATCAATTTTAAATAATTTCTCACTAATTCAAATAGCTCCTAGCGTGCAACTAAGAACTAGTGGCTGATAATCACTTGAATTAATGAAAAATTGCCTTGGTAACAAAAAATTTCACTTAAAAGGGTCCCATGGTATCTCACACCCAACCATTGTTGAGAAACAACATGGGCGATGGGCTAATCGTGATTCTAGTGAAACTATACCCTGCTGAAAAAATTAGCGAAATTTTAACTAATTTTTTAGAAAGCCCTCAAACACCTCAATTCAACGGGGAATAAATATGACTTAATTACTTTTCAGCCATTTTTGACCATAAATGTGGTCTAAAAATTTGAATAAAATAAAATTGGCCTAAAAAAAGACATAAAAAGGGTGCACAAATCGGAAAAAGGAGAAACAGATTAACACCTTGAAACTGGCCCAAACACGTCTTAATTGATTTCTGTAAATCTGCAAGCACTATAAAATTGTTTAACTTTGTTAATATTGTGCACTCATAAAAGCAAGTCCTTTCTCATTAAAGTTCTAAATTATTAATTAATTAATTTTGAAAATTTGACCCTTTTAGGTGAGGATATGTAGTGATCCTAGGTAAAAGGATAATGTACAAAAAACAAAAAAAACATAAAAATTATCACGTAGCATATTGTACTAGCAATCGTATCTAATAAATATTTCTTGGGCCTTGCTTGGGTCGAGTTTAGGCCGCTTTTAATCCTAGTTTGGACCACTTTCAGGCCATATTTGGATCTATTTTAGGACACTTTTGGACCTGATTCATTGTAAATTGGGCCAAGTTTAGACTGTTTTTCGGTCTTCTTTATGCCAATTATGTTTTAAATTCGGTCTAGTTTCGGCCTATTTGAGGTCAATTTGGAGCCAAATATTCTGCAAATAGGTTATGTTTCGGCCCTTTTTGGCCTTGCAAAACATTTGGCTCTTGTAATATTTTAAATCTTGTTTCTGCCATGTTCAATTTGACAATTGAATTTTTGAAACACGAATGAATGGATAAGTGGGAACACGCTGTGGTGACCGTCAGAAAAATACTGTAGTATTGCCAGTAATGATTTGGAATGCTAAAGCTCAAATCAAACAAAATCTTTAGAGCAATAGGAGACAATTGACTACTCACCAACAAAACAGCAGCATGAACGTAGGAACAAGACGGCACCATAAAAAAACACGCGTTAATTAAGATTGGTTGAAAGACAACGATCTTTACTTCATTTTAACCGCACAGTGGCCTTAATGACAATGACACATGTCACTTTTGTAAGCTTTAAAAAACTTTGACACTCCTGGGATGTGCTATATTTGTGCAGCTATGTACCGTAAAAATAATTTTGTAATTTTGTAATTTTTGTCAAAGTTTTTTAAAAATTCAAAATTGCGCGGCCACCTTCACAAATATAAATATCATAAGAAAATTCCAATTTTTCAACGCTTCATAGCTGCAAGGCACCCCGCTATAAATTGGCTTCCCGAAAGAAATGTTCCAAAATTCAAACATCGTTTGAAGGGTATCTTAAATTAATCTAGTACACTTGCAAAAAAAGTGAAAAGAATTCTACTAATATACCGGATTACACCATCAGTATGAAGAAGAACGTCGGAAAATTTGCATTGAGCTAGATGCAATATTTTCGAAAGTGATTGAAAAATGCAAAACATACTCAGGTTTTGTGCGCTGTTTTGAGAAAGATATAGGGTTTCCTATTCAGGACTTAACAATAAATAAATAAATTTCAATAAATCAATTGTGAGGCGTGCTTTGTGGTTAGTGGCACCGTCTTGTTAAAACCACATATCGTTGATGTCAAGTTCATGCAATCCTGGGCACAAATAATCTTCCAACATAACTTGATAGCGCTGTCCATTGAAGGTAACATGACGATCGTTTTCATCCACGAAAAAGTACGGCCAAATCACACCTCAATTGCTGGTTCGTAAACTTTTTTTTTTGCTTTAGCACTACAGCCACTTGCGGGCCTTCGCCTAGAGATAGTTAGAGTATCTCAGTATCTTGATCGAATGTGTTGGCAGTCGAGAAGGTGATTTGGTCAGAACCACGCTTTAGCCGTATGTCCGTCCGCCCAGCTGCGATACGTTCTGATTCTAAACCAGCACGTATCATAACTGAACGGGCGTATATTCCGTCCAAAGAATCACTCGAACTAGGGGTGACCTCGGGTTACGGGCTGAGTGCTCTAGCCACTACATCATGTGGACTACTGAACTCGTGAACTTTACCATTATGAAAATGTCCACTTTAACTAACGTTTTGACATTGACAGTTCATTAAAAAAAGTTAAAGGGTGCGTTCATATAAAGATACGAAATTGTTATGTCCCTAATGCAAAACCCTATAAAAGAGTTCAAGCTCGCGAATACAAAGATCATAAGGGAATATGGTAGTTTGGTGCCATTACAAAACGTCTTGATTCTTGCTAGTTTCTTATAATTACGGTTAACAAAGAGGCCTTGGGGGACAGTAGGCTTGGACAATCATGACACTAAAATATGACATTTGCAATCGCTTCCTTCATCACATTTGCCAGTCCCCAGGGCTTTCATGTAGTGCCCAATGCTTCGCTTCTTCTTAATAGATGAGTTATGCATAATATAAGCAGATTGTGTCTTTCTGAATAAGGACTGGATAAACTCTGTCTACCTCCGGTGATTTGAAGGGCTAGAAAAAGTACAATACAGATGATTGCGATCCTCTCCTTTGTAGTAACATCCATTCTAGGAGTTCTAGATAGAGTTAAGGTGCTGGAGAAATCAAAATGAGCCAAATTAACTAAATCCGACTTGAAGTTTATCGTTTATACATTCAAAAAAAAAAACCGGAAAGAAGCGGGTTTATCTTGCGTGGAGAGGGTTTCGTGGGATCAATTCGTAATCTGGCATGCATTTGTATGTGTATGGCTGTAAATATAAATTGCTGAATACATGGTCTATTTTAAAACTCTTTCATGTCGCATGTTTGCGAATATGTGGACTAAGACTTTTATAGAAGGTACTCTCATATTTCATTTACTGATTTGTCGCTGATATTAATAATGAAGCCTCCTCTTGAATAACTTGATAGAATTCCTGATGCCTTCGACTGCAATTTACGGGCAGAAATTAAGTAATTTTTATTTGGCTAAGAATGGAGCACCTTAAGGTTCAAACTGTAAGATTTTACCAAATCTTTAAAAATTTACAAGGTTATTTGTAAATTACAGACTTCTTATAAATTTTTCTGTATGGACAAAGAACTATTTTTTGGGCTTATTCAAAATCTTTGTCTGAGTGGTTTCAGAATGGTCAATTTCCACATTTTTTCTAAAATAACTTGGAAACCTGTATTTCAAAATAAAAAAAACAGAGACCCTAGCACCAATACCTTTCATATGATATGTCACATGCCGGACTTTGCAAAACTTTGTTTTGTCGGTTGGGTGGGTGCGAAGGGGCTCCACCATCACCCGTTTGCCCCTCTTTCATTTGTGGGCCATGAACTTCGTCGGGTAATGACGAGGTTACCCCAAGTCCGCCTTTCTTCTCAGGTTCCTCTTGTTCTCGAAGCAAGTACTATCTCCCTCGACGTAGTTATCTACACTTTTTGCGACTTCGGTCGCCTCTTGAGTAACCTCAAATTCGTGAGTGCGAAATTTTTTTGTAGTGGGTCCTCGTGCTGGCGAAATGAATCCGCCCCACGACACCGCAATGCTAGCCTGCCAGCGCATTCACGCGTCTCCAGACGAGGGCATTCTCGGCAGATAACGACACCTTCTTCTGCCGAGGCAGCAGAACATCGCTGCAGTCCTTCACGGACATTATTGAAACTTCACTTATTCACTACAAACCTTCTTCTCCCTCCTACTGAATGATAAAGCGTCCACTGATTGAATTTGGGCTAAATTTTACTGCAAAGCTTCATAAATATATAATGACAATCTATCGTCAAAACTGGCATTAAGCTCGTTTCCCAAAATTTGAACTGTTTCCTAATTCCGTGTCCAGCATAGTCGCGTTGATGGACACACTCATGAATTGTGTTGTTTGACTGCCCGATTGATTAAAAATGTAAGTTCATTGCCGAGGACACGGAATAATAACGGGCCGAGAATGGATTCTTGAGGAACGCCAGATTCAGGAAAGAAAGGAGAAGAACTATAACAGTGATTACGCAACTACCCTTGATAAATTGCTAAGCCCAAATCATGATTACCTAGTTTTTTTTTAACAAGTAATTGGTAACAAAATGAGTCGAAGGCTTTAGAAAGTTCGGTGTAAATAACGTCTACTTGTTTCGCTTTATCAAAAACTGATGGAATAGTATCTGAAAAAAAGTTCAAGTTTGTAAGAGTAGACGTACTTTTGATAAAGCCATGCTGTTCACTGGATAGAAGTAACAAAGGATAGACATGAAATTATACACAACTCTCCCAAGGAGCTTACTTAAACATGAAGGGAAGGGAGTTAGATGATAATTGAGGATAATAGACTTATCACCAATCTGAACAGAAAATATATTGGCCGGTTGAAAAAAAATGGAAAGAGAAACACACAAGGAAAATGATAAGGATTCGGCTAAAATATTAGAACTACCATCCGCATCACAGCCAGCTTTACTTCCTAGACCTTATTCTAATTGAAACACCGAAGAGGAATTGCTCTACGCAGCATCCTCGTATCCTACAAACAGCCAAGCCTGAATTTCCCCCCTCCTATCAATTGTTCGGCTTTCTTGTCTGTCTCTACACTGGTCATTCGCTGACCTCTATTGTTTGGTTTGGCAAACCTAACTTTTGACCCGCTTAAGCTAGGAAAATCTCGTTTCAAGGAGTCTTTTATCTTAGGCAAATTCAGCACGCAGTCAATGTCCCTAATCTCGAGAGTCAGGTTGACAGGCAGCCCCGCACACAGTGCGTAAATAACTTTCACCTTCCAACCACAAAAAAAAAAAATTGAATGTAACCATAGGCTCAAGTGAGGCAGCGGTAGCTTTCCATTTGGAGACTATTTTTACTGTATCACGGAATGCATCTTTGTTTGCTTCCTCCAGTCCGAATTCTAACATTAGATCGCCTGAACGAGTCGGCTGTTCAGCTTTGATAGCAGTTTGTATTTCCTCCGGGTATACTGCTCCCTTAATTTCTCGCAGAAAATTCACGTAATACTTACCATCGGTGGGTTCGACTAGCAGTGTTTGCCCAATAGGTTTGCGCCGCTTCTTATTTTCTGCTTTCTTGGGCTCCACCGAGTGATTCTTAGTGATTCAGTTCTTGAAGAGACTTCTTGTGTTTGACCTTTGAGGCCGCTTTTTAGCTGCATTAAATAGCGCCGCCTGGAACCCCTCTTTCGATGAAGCGTGATTCTTTGATGGTTCGCCCATGTCCTTTCTTCCTTTTTATCTATCCCTTTTGATTGGGCTTTTTGCTGTTAATTAACGCTGGGAAGACTACCAGGCTGTTGGATAGGTTGATTTTTGCTCCTACTCTGCCTTAAGCCACCTGCGCCGGTTGTGATTTATCTAGGGTAGGAGGTCTTCAGGTTTCAAACCCTCACTTTCATCTTCATTGCAAAGGTTTGTTTGTACATCTCAAGTGAAAAGTTTAAAAGAATAAGCAAACGAACTTGCTTAAAATCAGAACGTATTTCAGTTGTGTGGACGGACACACAGCCAAAGTGTGGTACTGACCATACCACCTTTTCGAGTAACTACCTCTAAGCGAGGGTGATGAGAGCCACGATCAATACACGATGGGAAAGCCGCAATAATAATGACAGAAAATGCAGGGAAGGGAATGAGAATTAAGTCCAGAATTTCGTTATTAACATTTGATGTAGAGATTGATTGTGAAAGGGAGTAAAGTGAAAGGAGAGATGAATGGGAAATTGAGAAACTGTCATTAAAAAGGATACTAGTGTATGAAAGATTCCAGGAAACAATGGGTAAGTAAAAGTCACTTCATATCAAAATAAAAGTTCTGGAAAGGTGATTATTCAAACACGAGGAAAACTCAGCGAAGAGTCTTTCCTAGATATACACAGAGCGGTCGCATGGAGCATATTCGGACAGTAAAAGTAATCTCTAGGCAATTTTAAGCATGACAGTCCCTGTTATTTTAACCCCGCTTTTCCTCCCCAAAAATCGACCGTCATTTTTAACACTAAACGTATCGACCATTTGTGCATGCCTATTTCGAATATACTAATTTGAGTCATTTGACCCGTTCTTTGAAATACCGCCTGTTTTGTCATCGCTACACGAAAGAATGCTTTAAAGTAACTAAAATCATCAACAAAACATATTTGCTTTCAGTTCGGAGATTTAATTCACAAAAATTATCGTAAACAACAAGTTTATGCAAAAGTAAATAAAAAATTATAACAAATATTGCTCAATTTCATCTTTGGCTTAAAAATGTTAGATGAATAAATTTTTCTAACTTTTTATACACATTTGGCAAATCATACGCACATATTTGCCAAAAGTAACATATTACATTTAGGCCAAATATTTTTGGTTTTGTTGTCTGAAACAAATTGAAGTTGACGTCGTTGGTGAATCCTGCTCGCTAATGTGTTCCGATTGATAATCTTTGGCAAGTTCTTCAGCTAGCTGGAACATATGTTCTTGCTTAAAGTTTGTTTCTCTGGTTACTTCTTTGTAAAGATCTGACGCATTTATTGCAGCCAAATCAAGAATGTAAAAGAAGACCTGTAAAGGCTGCTTTTGATTTTACTGTGTATTTTCTAGCCATCTGATCTGCCGCACTAAATTGGGTGCTATTGAAAAAGTATGCTTTTTGCCTTCTTCAACACTTACCTACATATTTATCCTTAAAACAAAGTAGTTCAGCTTTACTTTTGCAAATTGTAAGTGTGCATTACTCAGATCTATTGAGCTTTGTAAAAAAGCGTGCCATGTTACCTTATTTTATTGTACCTTTGCATATTTGGAAGCTCCCTTGTGTTTGCGTCGATTGTTCCAACAAAAATAATTTTCCTGGTCAAAAACTTTTCTGCAAATTATGTACTGGTCAAAAAATTATCAGTTGTGACACTCCTTCTGCATCCTGTAAATGGTTTCATAAGCTTGTGAAAAGCAAATTTCCCTCGTTGAACTGAAGATACTCGGCTTTCGTCCTTCTCCAAGTATGGAAATCCATTTACAATATATTTGGTATTTTCGTCCGATGCTAGCCAAGACTTAGTCCCGCACTTATCTGGTTTATTCGGCATGTATTGCGTAAACTGACATTTCGCTATTGTTGAAAAAAATCGCTCGTCAAAAGTATTACGTGTATCGGACCTGTAATGCAGTAGGCTGCTCAATATAAATTTTTCCCAAACTTTCGAAATTAGTGCAAACTCATCGGTTTGCAAACACTGGCCTAGTAAAATTCGGTTATCAAATCGAATAAAATGCAGAACTTCCCGGAAAGTTTTCCTTCTCGTAGTGTTGGGAAAGAATTCTCGAGCCCATTTTTTGTTCCATTAGTACGAAATACTCAAATTATTAGCTTTGTATACCGTGCAAGCATATAGATGTGCAATAAATGGATCGTACTTTTCATGAGGCATATCCCATTTGGTTCCGTATATTCATAATGCTTCTGTGCTGGTTTTAATGTGTTTTACCACGATGTTGTCTATGAGCAAAAAAAGCACTCATCACTTTTCCTTTCCAGATATTTCTCTTGGCATAACCTATCGGACTAACATCATCCCTATCTGATACCTATCGCCCTCCTTGCTAGAGAGCGCTTTACTATCTACTTGCCCCGAAACGAAGACACGAGGGTCACAGTTGGCTGCGAGAAGAGATAACGCTCACTCAATGATTGACAGCAGTCTTTGGTGCATAGCACGAAGGAAAGATGAACTTTGTGCCTCATGCCTGATCTAAGGCCGTGGCTCAATCGGATGCATGGTGAGACTGACTGCATCTGACCCAGCTCTTGAGTGGGCATGGGTGTTTTCAGTCTTACTTGTAAAGATTGCTAGTTTTCGGCTCCCCGACCGTAGGTTTTGCACAGGAGAGGAAGACGATTGTTTTGAATGCATAAGATGGGACAAGCTGCGCTGGCGCCTCTACAAAGAAACAGGAGAGCTCTTCGCGGATACTCGAATCGATTATATGCTCAGATTTGTCGACAAATGGAACATTGTGGCTCATTATGCTCAGACAGTTCTAAATGATAAAAAGGGCTCACAGCAGCCGGGTACCTCAAGTTTGGTGGATCATGGTTCAACCAATCTCTCTTCCGCTAAAGGAGGGATTCACCTACTTAAAGGCATCGCACGGCGTAGCAAAATGAGGCTTAGCTGGAAGTAATGTGTCAAACGGTTCCAGGCTAGGTTTTCAGGCTGGCAGGGGAGTTTTCAGTTGGTAGTCCAGACGTCGTGGGCGTCTTACTCAGGACTTAAGCGACGTACATCTCCCAACCACAAAAAAACATCATCCTAAAAATATTATGAATTGCCGCTCCTCCGGACGCGGAATCAGATTAAATTTCTTGCCGAATCATACTATCAGCCGCAACATCGGTACATTAGCATTCAACTTTATTATCACTTTCTGAAATCAACAATCTAGACTTTTTCGTTGAATTTTAGGACTCGGTTCCTTCCGCCACTTCAAATGAGTCTAGTCCTTCACTTTCAGAGAAGTTGTTTGCATTTATTGGTGTACAATCTTCATCTAGTTATACTGTTTATAATTTCTCAAAATTTGACAGTTTTTATTTTACGTGACATTTTCGAGATGAACGCACAACAGTAAATTTAGAACATTTGAATTACAAAAGAAAAAAACTACCGTGTTTCGAAATGTTCAAACCAAAAGTGGACTAGAATTACACATCAGCTGTCACCGAGTGACATGTGAAAGCAAAATGTGCAATATCAGAGCTTCATTATGCAATAAAACGACCGAACATTCATATTTACATAGAAGTCCTTATATGGGCCAATTGACCCACAACGGTAAGTAAGCATATAGCCATGTATTCGTTGGTTAAAAAGTAATCAAAAAGTGAGTAAATATTAAAAAGCGATACTATATTGTTTTGTCTTCGAACATGATCCAAGAAAAATCGAAACGGGTTAACTGACCTACAGTGGTCATTTTAGTGCTGAAATTCATTTAATTATATTTGTAGTGCGTCTTTGGGTCATAAGAATTCATATGTATATTAAACTTGAACTTAAACGGTGTAGTAGATATGGAGCAGAATGGCTGTATCAGACGGTCACGGTCAGACAGACCGTGATCTTATGAGGGTTTCATTTTTACATTTTCATATATGGAACCCTGAAAATGTTGCATGTAAACAATAACTTGTAGTCCGGGTGGTGCAGTAGTTAGAGTACCCACCCCGTAACACGAAGGCCCCTGGTTCGAGTCTCATTGATGACAACGAGATTTTCGGACGAACTCTAAGCCCGTTCAATTATGATACGTACTGGCTCAAAATTAGAACGAATCGCAGCTGGGTGGACGAACACACGGCCAAAGCGCGGTCCTGACCATATCACTTTTACAAGTGCCGATAGATTCGATACTCTAACTATCTCTAAGTCAAGGCCCGAAATGGACTGTAGTGTTAAAGCAGGAAACAACCATACTAATTGTTTACAGTGAAGCAGGTGTTTGAGAAACCCAGGGAGTATAGGGAGTACAGTATTGATCGTAATGTACAATACCAAATAATGCTTTGCTTTAGCATCCCAGCCAAATTTGTCAGTCTTATCAAAATGACAATGACGTCGGCAACTTCCCAAGTTGGCATCAATAACCAACTCATCGACGCCTGACACAAATATCGGACTGAGGCACGTAGATGGGAAGGCCCTATTGTTATTCAATTTGACTCTGAAAGTCATAAGAAAGCTACATATTGATACAAGAGGTACGTTATTGTTCAAGTCGAGTCAACTGGTAGCCTATGCGGATGATATCAACATTTTTTTTACAGTCATTAATAACTGCCAGAGAACTTTTTATATGACTCGACAGCGAAACAAAACTATTAAGGCTACAATTCAATGAAAATAAATCAAAATTCGTAACGCAGTCGAGGAAGAATGGCTCAAGTACACAAAATATGACTCTTGGCGAATACAGTATCGAGAATGTGGGCACATTTTCATATTCAGGCGCTCAAATAACGGGAACCGGTAAGGAAAGAGACTAAATACACCAAAGGATACACCTCGCAAATAAAATATTTTATTCAGCTTTGACAAGCTTGAAGACCAGCTGCATGCAAAGAAAAACAAAGTCCCTAGTATACAAATCTGTGATAAGACCTGTGTTATGCTATGGGTGTGAAACATGGACCCTAATCTAAGCATCCGTAAGTATATTGAACGCCTTCAAAAGACGGGTTCTAAGGCGAATAATCGGAGCGAAGCTAGACGGGGAGTAATGGCGAATTCGATACAACCATGAGCTAAATGGAATTTTTGACGTGCCGGAGGTCTCAACGATTGTAAAACTGCGGAAGCTGCAATGAGCTGGCCATGTGAATCGTAAAGACGAACAACGGATACCCGAAGAGGTATTCGTTGGGAGAACTGGGGAAACCGAGGAAACGCTGTTCTGACTCGGTCGACGAAGACAGTTCATCGCTGCTGGGATTTCAAAATTGGAGGACGTGGCTAATGGGTCGCGTCAATTGGAGGCATTTATTGCAGGAAGTGAAGGCTCGAAAGGGGCTGTAGTGCTATGAAGAAGAAGAAGACGAAACCATAACATCCACAGAAGTAAATAAAGCTAAATGCTAACTCATTTGTTCATCAAAGAGCAAGTTTAACGTGGTTGTGACTATCTAATTTCAGAAGAGGCATCTGGCCAGCACTTATAAGAGGATTCGGTTTTATCCGTCCCTTTTCATATGGGCCAAAGTCCAGTTGAAATTTCAATGATAATTAGCCGGTGTTCGACCAAAATGAACGAAGCGCCAAAAAATTATTTCTGAGACATTTAATGCTGAAGTTTGACGCTTCCTAAGAAGATTCTTTTAAACTTGGATCACAATTATTATGAAGCCATATAATGGAGAAGGGTATTACTTATGCCGTCATGAAATAGATTTTTCACAACCACCTGATGAGATCAACTGAATTTTTCCAATTTTGGTGCTTGGTTCAGTCTGGTTACACACCGGCCAATTATTTTTTTCTATACTCAACGAAATATCCTTTTTGATTCACTGATATACGTCTTCTAAGACTTCTTTTTTTTTCAACTTATTCTAAACGATCAAGCGTCCACTCATTGAAATTGGGCTACATTTTCATTTTATATCCAAGTATTCAATTTCTGTGTACACCTTGATCGCAGTCCTTTTTGAGTGTTTCCTAGAGATTTTTTAGAAATACTGACTGGTTGTCCTAGAGTTTAACGTTTGAGTCACATTCAGTAGTCCAAAACAAAATAGATAAAAGCAACATTGAACCATTTTCATCCTGCAAAAGAATGCCCTCTTTTCCGTTCAACGCGAAATGTATGCCAAATTGCTAAATCGTATGGTTATAATTTAAGTATTATCATCTGTAATACTACGTTCACAGTTCAAATTATCTAATTTCGTAAACTAAATTTTCAAATTATATGTTAGTGTTAAAACCAAATTAGCTTAATTTTGTTTGTCATTTCTATCGCTTTCAAAACATGTAAAAATTACAAATTTCTTTGTTGGGGTGTTAAATTTCTAAGCAAATTTGACAAATTTTTAAAAAATTTTGACATTTAAAAAAATTTAACAAAATTTTTGAAAAAATTTAACAAAATTTTAGAAAAAATTAGACAAAATTTTTGAAAAATTCGGCAAAGTTTTAAAATATTTATCAATGACGAATTAATCGAGTTTCTGGGATATTCTAGGGAAGCGTAGGGTTCACATTGCTCGATTCAATATGATTGAAAAGTGATTTGATTCAAATTACTAGATTTGAGATAATTTGCGAAGTGTCAATTCCTATGGAAAATCATGTAATTTTGACGATGATTTGAAGCGAATAACCAAGCCTGCTCAAAATTACATAATTTGCTCTGCTGTGTACGTAGTATCGATGAATTTTAAAGTTCGAATATTGGAAAGCTATAGAAAATTTTTTACTCCGAATGTTCTTATTTATCCTTTTTTGTTCACAAGGATACAACATACATCTTAACTATTTGTTCAAGTATTCTAAGTTCAATCTCTCTAAAAATTTGTAGAATTAATTTCAAGTTAGTTTGCTTTTATCCAATTCGTATACAGATTTGCCCACATTGGGCGCTAATTTCGAATTCTTGAAAAATTCTTTAAAATGTCCTTATTTACATGAAACACTATTGAAAATATGAGTAAAATTAGTTTGATTCATATATAACGTCGAGTTAAAGTAGTCTTTCGCCGTCGCATCGAATGAAAGTTTTGCAGGAAAAGAATGGTAGTTGTTAGTTAAGAATCCTTGACTTAATTGTTCACAAAAATTTCATAAACCCTGGTAACGTGTCAAAGGTTCTTAAACACGCATTCCTGAATTGTAAGGCTGAATATGGGAAACGTAGAACTGATAACTAGTTGGACAACAATGTTTAGATCCTGGATTCAAGGAAAAACAACACATTTCCAAGGGATTCGAACCCCGCAGAGAAAATAATGAAGAGAAACTGGATAACAAGGTTTATTTGCTATTTAGAACAAGCCATATTTGTTGAAGTTCAGCATGAAATTCATGTTGAACAATATTTTGCTGGGTGAATTACGAGTTTAGAAGAAAACTTTTGGATGAACTAATTCTTATGACTAAGAACTCTCCGTTAGTGGCGGTTTGCATTGCGCGAAATAGATAAAGGATGTATTTGATCTGAAATCTAACCAATAATGTTTTTAAAGAAATGTACTTTTTATTAATAGGACACTATGCAGAGCCTTTCAAGGGCTCTACGTTAAACAAACTGTCAACATTTTTACTAAATCAAACTGTTAGAAAACTTACGGTATTGGAAAATATGTTGGTAGTGTATAGGCATCCATAGTAATTTAGTTCAAAGATTCCTCTCGTTCCAATAACCAAGCTGTTATTTTAATCCTTAGGACAATTAGCACTCGATATATCACATAGGCCGACGGGTGTCTCGATTGCGGGGGAAAAGCAACAAACAAGCAAATTTAACGCTTGTCTTCTATGAAAACACAAAGTTGTTAGCGATCACAGAAATCTCCAAAGGACACTTATTGTTTTGATTACATTTTAACTGCACTGCACTGAAACTTTCATTCATCATTTTCTCAATGAAGAATTTTCAATATTCTCCCAATAGAAACAAAGACGAATATTTCACTGTACCGACACTGATTTCTTTGAAATTTTTTATCACTATCAAGACGAAAGCAGCATTTTCAATTCTTCATTCAGAACGAACGAAACAAAGCCTCGTATTGTGTTCGATTTTTAATTTTTAACATATAAACAATTGCGGATTGAGCGCGTTTTGGATCTGCCGAAAACGCCGCAATCAGCTGGTCAAAATATTTTTGTTTTATTTTCTTTTCATTTAAATAACTTGCACGATCTCTTCTCATTCTCGCTGCAAAACATTCGTTTTCCGACTCTACGGCTAAATTTCTTAATTATCAACGATCGCAAGTCAAAATGCTAAGTCAACCAAAAAATTTGATTTGTCCGTTCGATGTTTGTTGGTCTGTCGTGCAACACCGATATTATGACTTATTTGAACGCAAACTGACTAAAAGGTTCATCCCGTACAAGAGCCTGGCCTGGCAGCACTAAAAACCTTGGAGCCTCTTACCCCATACTATATTTTGTCCATCGCGTACGCAAGTGTTTAACATATGCTCGCTATACTCTAAACAGTATGCTCTGGTGCTACACACGTGCAGCTAACAATATTCTCGCTGATAGGCGTGTGCACAAAAATTTGTCGCATACAACCGTCTCTTTCGGCCCAGAACCAGTGCTCAGTCCGATCTTGGCGGGTCCATCTTAAAAGATTCTGAGACACGGACGAGGAAATTAAGATGATGGAAATCTTGAAAGAAACATCTCTTGGATTTCGGGCCTGATTTTGTTTTAAGTCATCACTCCACTGTCGGGATTGCGCTGGAACGCTAACTCCTTCCGAATTAACTTCTTACAAACACATCTGCACATTGAGCGATCACTGAGTGATAATTAAGAAATTCTAGGCTGAATCTTTGACGAGTTAATCTGCGAGGTCTCGATGCCCCACGTGAATCTCCGCCCATTCGCCGACCGACGGCGACAGAAATATTTCGGTCAATCTACCACATCTTGTCTTGCACTTTAATCCAAGATAGCCCACCATTATCACAGCATACCACCAATACCATCACCATCCATGCGCCACGAGGAGTAGCATCTCTGAAAAGAATTCACCAAAAGCCGCAGAACACCGCCGACAAAACTATAGTCCCACATAGTGTGCTGGTGAAGATCGTAGCCGAGCGCGCATAAGAAAACTCCCACAGTTTTCTTGACTGCGACCAAGACGTCGGTCGAGCGTTCCAACAACGGCAGCGCAAGACACACTTCAAGACGGTACAAGACAGCGCAATGATCTTACAAGTAAGACAGACTATGATCATTGGCATGCCATGGGCATGGTGGGACATTGTGCAGCTCACCACTGGACCAAGTAATATGTTGTTAGTTTTGCGGACTTCTTCGAAAAACGGCCCGAGCGCGCACTCTTTATAATGTAGTTAAGAAATCAAACTCATCAGCTCGGGCAGTCAAACAACACAATTAAGGAGTGTTGCCATGAGCGCGACCATGTTGGGCATTGAATGAGGAAAGAATTTAATTTTTGGGAAGGAGAGTTATTTATGAAGTTTGCAGTATATGATTTTTATTGAAATTTCAACTTGACAAACTTCATTTAAATCGGATCAAAGCTATTTTGTTTTAAAATTTGTCCACTTTAAATAGAAAAAGAAATTTGAAAAAGGCAAAGTCCCCAGGAATCAAAAAGAATTCGATGCTTTATATGAATTCAAGACATAAATTTATTTCGTATATTGAACGACTTTCCAAGGAGAGGAGGTTATCAATTTCATCAGACATTTTGTAAAAACATTTTTTTACAAAGACCTACTAGTTTCGCGACCTGTCTGTCCGTGCGTCACAGCTAATTTCCTCAGAAACTATAGAAGCTAGAATGCTCAAACTTTGTGAAAAGGTCAGAAGTTATGGTCTCTCAAAATCTGAGGTCTTACCAAAAATTTAAAATTTTTTTAAGGGGGGTCCCCCCTAATAACGAATTGGCCCTTAAAAATTGTTTTTAATCAAAGGTAGTTGAGTAGGGTATCAAATGAAAGGTCTTGATTAGAACTTTTAGAATCTGAAATAAAAAAAATCATTTTATGAGCTAGGGGGTCCAGGGGAGGGCAAAATGTACCAAAAATTTGTATCCCCCCCCCCTCGCGATTGGACACCTTTGAGCCGACAAGGCTGAAAATTATCACGAACGTGGACTCTTATAAGTACAAGGGCAACAAATACCTTAGAAATCGAAATTCGCTCAACTTTGTTAATAATAGTATGATTTGTAGATTTTACATTTTCGCCCATAAAATCGAAACGGTCCCTTTAAACTTCTTGAAGTTTTGCAGTTATATGGACTGATATAAGATATATATGTTCACAAAATTTGATTGAGATCGAATTATAATCAAGTGAGTTATAGTCATTTCAATCGTATGGAATTACAACAACAATAACACGTATGTATGGTTGGTATAAGCTTTTCCAATACGAGGTGTTATTTGATATTAAAAGAAAAATACTATTTTTTAATAAAAATCATCGAATGTTTATTTTATTATAAAGAAGAAGGTACGCCATTAGTAGCAAAAGATAACATCAGGCAAATAACCACCACGACATGCTTATAGGACCATATCCGTTTCTTGAAATTTTCCATAACCAAATCGCAAAGTGGCTGCCCTCGATAACCTCACGAATTTCATCTTTGAGGTCTTGAATCGCCGCTGGCTGGTTGGCGTAGGCCTCTCACGTGACCCCAAAGGCAGAAGTCACAAGGTGTTAAATCACAAGATTTATTTAAAATAACACCTCTTATTGGAAAACCCTATATACATATATTTAAAATTGACTTAGGCACTTTTATTTTCATTCAATTTTCATGAAAATTTAAGGAATAGTGTTTAACTTGAACATGCTCAATCGGCCGAGCATTCAGAAAAATCATTTAAGCTAGATCAAAATGGCGGCTGCACTGTGCTCATGAAAGAAACTGTGCATCTTTTGCATAAATTTGAACGATCTCATAATATCCAAGTATTGGACGAATAATTCAAATTATCGATTCACCCCGTTAGAAAACTTGCTTCTAATCCTAGGATGTTTACAAAGACCTTCTGGGTCTACTCAACTTGTTTTATGTAGATATCGCTAATTTGCTGCAAAAACGTCATAACCCAAAAATCATGTTTTTTCAGGAGATGCATTTGAAGTTTACATATTGTTGTAATTTTAGGGATCTTTAATATTAAAACACCAAAGTGGCACAGTTTAGTCAAGTGACATCCGGTAATGTTGTGGATGTAAATTGAATGACTTCAATGTGCACAAAAACTACCCCTTGACCTCAGAATCACCTCTAACCTCACTTAGGGGAAACATAAGATCCGAGGACACCAATACTGCCATTAAAGTAGTACGACCAACGCGGTCGGGCCACGTACTGGTCGAATTCGGAGCAGGGGCCGGCAATAAAGAAGCATTCTGTGACGCAGTAAAGAAAGTCCTCGGCAAAAGCGTAACTATAGCCCCGCTCGAGCTGATGGCAACGATCGAAACACGAGGCATTGACTGCGTCACGGATCTGGCCGAGGTAGAAGAGGCCATCAAAAGGGAGTTCCCTAGCGTGGGAAGGATCAAAGCGAGACTGACACCAGAAAACAACAGAGGACAACGCATGACCATAATTGACTTGACCGAAAAGGACGCCGAAGAATTCCTGAACAAGGGCAAAGTACGAATTGGGTGGGTTGTCTGTAGGATACGGCGAAGAGCAATGCCTCTTCAATGATTCAAATGCCTTGGTTATGGTCACACCACACAAGTATGCAAAGGACCCGATAGGAGTTCCCTATGTTACAAATGCGGTGAAATGGGACATAAAAGGAAAGAGTGTACGAAGGAGGCACACTGTATTCTTTGCAAGGATGCTGATCCAAAACCTGATTTTGGACACGTCTTGGGATCAGAAAAATGCCGGGTGTTCCAGGAAGCCCTAGCCAAGGCCAAATCAGAGCTTCGATGACCCGTATCCTGCAGCTAAACCTACACCGCAGTTCAACCGCCCAAAATCTGCTTGAGCAGTTTGCGAGGGACATTAAAGCCGACTTCTTGCTGCTGAGTGAGCAACACCATAACAAAAGTCCTGCATTATGGTATTCTGATGAAAGTGGAACTGCCGCCATCTGGGTTCGGAACAGTGACTTTCAAGCGGAGAGTTGTGGACGGGGGGATGGTTTCGTGTGGGCTCGGTGCTTAGGGACCACCTTCTTTTGTGTGTACCTAACGCCTAACGATTCGATATCATCTTTCCAAGCCAAGCTTAATGCTTTGGAGGGCGCTGTCTCGAACGCAGAGGGCAAAGTGCTCGTTGAGGGCGACTTCAACGCTAAAGCAATCGTATGGGGCATGCCACAGACAGATCCGCGGGGAAAACGAATCCTGGAAATGGCGGTCAGGATGACCCTCGTCGTACTAAACTCCGGGAATACGCCGACTTTCCGCCGTATTGGCTGTGAGGGAAGCATACCGGACGTGACATTCGCCTCGGAGACCTTAGTACGGAGGATACACCGTATTAGAGGACTACTCAGCCAGTGATAATCAGTGCATTCTGCTTGAGATAAGTGATACTGTCTCCCGACGTCCGTGCTCTCGGCCTTCCACAACTGGATGGAATAACGGAAGGATGAACGGCGAGAGGTTCGTCGAGATGCTCACAGCAGGTGAGCCGCTGCAGTGAGCTACGGAGGGGGGTGGAAGAACTGGCAGCTCAACATGTGGTGAACTCTACTATGAGCATCATTACGACTGCTTGTTGCGCTTCTATGCCCCGTCGAAGACCCCGGCACGGCAAGCCCCCAGTGTACTGGTGGTCAACTGAAATCGCTGAAAAGCGAAGGGAGTGTCACAAGCTTCGACGTGAGGCTCAACGGGCGCGAAGTGGTGACGAGGCATGCAACCAGGTGGCAGCATATAACTCGGCCAGGAAATGCCTTCGGAAACTGATCAACAGTAGCAAGGCTCACTGCTGGCAAGACCTAGTGGACAATGTGAACATGGATCCGTGGGGCCTTGGCTACAAGCTGGTCATGCGGAAGCTTGGTGCCCTACGGAAGCCTTGCATACATGACGCGGAAAAGATGGACGCGATAGTGCGGGGACTCTTCCCCGCCCATCCCGTCCATGTTGACGCTGTCCATGGTGAAACAGAGTGCCCACTCTTTACACAGCTGGAACTGGAGGAGGCAGTCCTCTCATTGAAACCGAGGAAGGCTCCAGGTCCAGATGGCGTTCCGGCTGAGGTGTTTCAGCCCGTCTATCACCATTGTCCTGACTTGACTTGACAGGGTTTTCCCAGGACGATGGATGGTAGCGAGGCTCGTGCTGATCAGCAAGGGGAAGGGAAATCCCGAATCGCCGTTTGCATACCGCCCGTTATGCATACTAGACACGGCTGGGAAAGTGCTAGAGAAACTCATCAGAGAAGACTCACTGACGCGATTCGTGCTGCTGGGGACCTATCTCCTCGGCAGTACGGCTTCAGAGCAGGACGTTCTATCATTGATGCGATTGCAGAGGTGGTGAACGCAGTCCAAAGGGCAGAGGCTTATAGTCGCACCAAGCGACGGATCGTCCTATTGGTGACACTCGACGTCAGGAATGCCTTCAACTCCGCTAGATGGATGGATATACTGGACACGCTGGAAAACTCTTTTCAAGATCCAGAATATCTAATGCGGCTTTTGAGGAACTACTTAAAGGACCGAAGCCTACTCTACGGCACGACGCAGGGCCAACGAAGGATGGAAATATCGGCTCTGAGTCGACTTATGGCCAACGTAGAGGGACCCAGCCCATCAAGAAGACGCCTCTTGATGAGTGCTATAGGGTCAGTGCTACAGTATAGAGCAGAGGTATGGGGCGACGTTCTCAGCAAGGAGGTATACCGAAAACGATTGGCACAGGTACAGAGAAGAGGAGCACTGAGAATTGTCTTCGTATCCAACAGTCTCTGACTCGGCGGTGAGAGTTATTGCAGGCGTGATACCTGTCGCCCTCCTTGCTAGAGAGCGCCGCGCTATTTACCTGCGCCGAAACGAGGATGCGAGGTAGATGGTTGTCCGCGAAGAGAGACAGCGCTTGCTCAACGACTGGCAGCAGTCTTGGGTCAATTGCACGAAGGGAAGGTGGACTGCGCGCCTCATCCCGGATGTGAGACCGTGGCTAAGTCGAAGGCATGGCGAGACTGACTTCTATCTGACCCAGCTTTTGGGCGGGCACGGGTGTTTTCAGTCTTCCCTGCACAAGATCGGTAAGTCACGGTCCCCCGATTGTCAGTTTTGCCCAGGAGAGGAGGACAATGCCTGTCACACATTTTTTGCGTGTACCAAATGGGTCAGACATCGAAGGGAACTCTACAGGGAGACAGGAGAGCTCACCCCGGATAATATAGTCGCGGTGATGCTCGAATCGGTTGACAAATGGAACCAGGTGGCACATTATCCTCGGGCAGTCCTAAAATATAAAAGGGACTCACAGCAGCCGGGGGCGCTGCGGCTGGGGGATCGCTCTCCTGGCATTTCCGCTTCCCTACTCCCCTCCCGCTAGGAAAGGGACTCCCCAGCTTGAAGGCGCCCCACGGCGTAACAAAACGAGACCTGGCCCGAAGTAATGTGTCAAACGGTTCCAGGCTGGGTTCTCAGGTTGACAGAGGAGGTTTTTAGTGGGTAGTCCAGTTGCGCATGGGAGTCCCACACTCTGTGCATAAATAGCATTCACGTCCCTACCACAAAAAAAACCTCATTTATGACGTTCTTGCTACTAAAATCAGTCTTTTAGTGCAATATAACTTAAATTGTGACGTTTTTGTTAGTAACCAAAAGCGTTATTGCTCAAGGTTTTATACAAATTTTAACTTACGACAGTATGTTTTTCAGCAACTGGAAATAATAAAGAACGCTACAATTAAGTCAATGATATAGTAACAGTAACATTTATTGCATAGTTTATTTGGACATAAAAATCGTACAAGGTATTTGTCGATAATTATAAAAAAAGATAAATATATTGGAGATTATAGCTGCTCGTAAAATGCTTTATAGAATTCAAGTTTATGACTTTTCTTCACTAATTCAAGTTAGTCTGGTTTTTTTTGAGCGATATTAAAGGTTTTGGCTTAAATGCTGTTGTCAGTGTAATATTTTCCTTAATCTTTTTCTTCGTAGTGATATTAGCCACATTACACGTTTCGTCCATGTAAGATGTTTAAAAAAAAATAGAAGTTGGTGATTCACGTTCTACTCGAAGAAACTTCACAGTAGCCATTTTAAGCTGTGAAATATTTAGAAGCCCCATTTCGGTAGCTAAGGCTTTTGTGTCAAAAAATCTTCAAAGCAAAGCTCCGTAACCTTGAATGACTTTCTTGTTTTTTTAGCTGACCGGATAGCAGCGATGAACGATTCCGGTGTGTACATAGGGCCGCCTTTCAGCTGTCGTTCCGCTTGGTATTCAATCAACGAGTGGGCGGAATCTCCTTCATTTTGCGTATGGCCTTTGATAAGGAATATATGCGTTATACTCTTGATGTTGTGGTGCGATACAGCGTAAAGGTCGACCGCAACCATAAGTTTATTTTTTTGCTGGCCTGCGCAGTTATCAGAGTAAAAAATGAAAATGATCACCTGAGGCTGTTTTGTATAAAAATTGAAGAATGCACGAACCCAATTCATTAAAGCCCCTGTGTCCATTAGATTAATCCCACACAAAGCACTCGCATTCGTGGCTGTGTAAGTCATAAATAGTGAAATTGAACACGTTTAATTTAGACTTATAGTAAAAAAACCTTGGCAGGCCTCGGAGTACGTTCGAAGTTCGCACCATTGGGTTGGTGGTGTAGGTTCGGTTGAGACGGACTCCCGATTAGCGCTGGTCTGGCTCTGAGCACTTGTCCCCATAAGGGCTTGTGCCAACCCTCGCATGGCCTCCCTGCTCTGCAAAGATAACCATGGGACCAAAAAGGCGACTACACACACGAACGGAGATAGCGGCTCCGAGGGGGGACCCAATAAAATGGAGCAAACAAATGAAACCACAAGCAAACAGGACGCTAGCACGGAGAACCCTTTCAGGCGAAAACCGCTGTTGGCAAGAACACCGATAAAACAAGTCACCGGTTGCGGGGGGAGGCAGCAAACCCCAGAAACACTGTTAAAGTCAACACCACAGGTTAAATCATCGGAGACAGACCACAGACGGACTAACGAACGAAAGAAGGCAGAGTGCGTTGTGCAACCTGGCATCATTGCGGCCTTTGGGCGCAGTAGAAGGACTATGCGCACCCCGGAGCGCCCAGTGCAAGACGTACACAATCCGGATCAAGTTGCGACACCAACGGAGGCCAGTGTAAGACTGGGGGAGGGAGAAGTTTTGCCGTTGGCCGACGCCACTTCAAACGCGATCCAAGCGATAGAAGCAAAAGGGCTAGGAAACGGGGGCCTCTCCCAAGAGGTGGCGCCAAATAACACAATCGCCCTTGACCGCGCCGAAGAGGAGCGGCTTACTCGGAAAGCGGGGAATATCGTCAAACAACTGAGGGCTGCCTGCGAAGTGCAGAAAAACATAGGCAAGAGTGTCAAGAATGGCATTCTTGAACTGGAGGAGCTTTTTGGCCGCATAACGCACTACAGGCGGAGGTGGCTTGCAGCCGAGAAGCACCAAAAAGACACGCTCTCCCTCGAGGCATCAGTGGGTCCTAGCAGCAGCAAAAGAATGGCCGGTAGCCCAATTGAAGGCGACTGTGAGAAAAGGAGGAAGGATGAGACCATAAACCAAGTTGACACTCCAGGCGAGGAGTTTCATGTGGTGCGAAACAAGGCAGCGAAAAAAGCGGCCAAAAAGCTACTCCTAGAAAAAAAAGACAAAGAGCTCAACCACGAAGAGAACAAGGAGCCCCCCGCTATACCGCAGAAAACAAAAAGCAAACCGCGGCACAAACCCTTGCGAGAGGCACTGCTTATTAAACCCACTAAGGGCCGAACCTACGCAGATGTCCTCCGTGAAATTAAAGGAGCGGTCAAGCCAGACGACACCAAAACTGCCATCAAAGCAGTTCGACCAACCCGGACCGGCGGCTTGCTGGTGGAATTCGGGCCAGAGGCCACAAACAAAGATGCATTCCGTGACGCGGTTCAAAAGGTTCTTGGAGATGCGGCAACGGTTGCCTCGCTCGAACCAATGGCCACCCTGGAAATCAGGGACCTCGACTGCGTCACGGACAAAGCTGAAGTAGAGGATGCCATTAGGAGGGAGTTCCCCAGCTTAAGTGAAGTCAAGGCAAGGGGTTGCGTAGGAACCATACCCGATGTGACACTCGCTTCGGAGTCCCTGGTACCTAGAGTACACAACTGGCGAGTACTAGAGGACTACTCGGCTAGTGATCACCAGTATATAGCTGTTGAGATTCACGACGGTGCCACTCTGCGTGCATATGCCCAAACTTCAATCCTCGGATGGAGGACTGGGAGGATGGACGTCGAGAAGTTCACTGACGCGCTTACGGCAGGCGCACCGTTGCTGGGAGCTCCGCCAGGGAGTGGAGGGCCTACAGCCAAGGACTTGGTGAACTCAACTATGAGTACCATCATAGCTGCTTGCGAGTCTTCCATGCCCCGCCGAAGACCCCGACATGGTAAGCCTCCAGTATACTGGTGGTCAAACGAGATCGCCGAACAAAGAAGCGAGTGTCACAAACTTCGGCGAGAGGCCCAGCGGGCGCGAACACGGGAGGAGGCAGACACTAGGCTAGCAGCATACAGGTCCGGCAGGAAATATCTTCGCAGGCTTATTAACAAGAGCAAGGCCCGATGCTGGCAAGACCTCGTGGACGATGTAAATAGGGATCCGTGGGGCCTAGGTTACAAGCTGGTCATGGGGAAACTTGGTGCCCTACGGAAGCCTTGTATACATGACGCGGAAAAGATGGACGCGATAGTGCGGGGACTCTTCCCCGCCCATCCCGTCCGTGTTGACGCTGTCCATGGTGAAACAGCAGTCGAGTGCCCACTCTTCACACAGCTGGAACTGGAGGAGGCAGTCCTCTCCCTGAAGGCAAGGAAGGCTCCAGGTCCAGATGGTGTACCAGCTGAGGTTTTGCAGCTCGTCTATCACCATTGTCCTGACTTGCTGCTCAGCACATTCAACGCTTGCCTACGGGACGGGGTTTTCCCGGTACGATGGAAGGTGGCGAGGCTCGTGCTGGTCAGCAAGGGGAAGGGAAATCCCGAATCGCCGTCTGCATACCGCCCGTTATGCATGCTAGACACGGCTGGGAAAGTGCTAGAGAAACTCATCAAGGGAAGACTCACTGACGCGATTCGTGCTGCTGGGGACCTATCTCCTCGGCAGTACGGCTTCAGAGCAGGACGTTCTACCATTGATGCGATTGCAGAGGTGGTGAACGCGGTCCAAAAGGCAGAGGCATATAGTCGCACCAAGCGACGGATCGTCCTGTTGGTGACACTCGACGTCAGGAATGCCTTCAACTCCGCTAGATGGGTGGATATTCTGGATACGCTGGAAAACTCTTTTCAAGTTCCAGAATATCTAATGCGGCTTTTGAGGAACTACCTAAAGGATCGAAGCCTGCTCTACGACACGACACAGGGCCAACGAAGGATGGCGGTTACATCGGGTGTTGCCCAGGGATCTATCCTTGGTCCGGACCTGTGGAACGTGTCTTACGACGGGCTACTGAGACTTGAGATGCCAGATGAGTCGCGCTTGGTCGGCTATGCGGATGATGTTGCGGCTCTGGTCGCCGGACGCACCGTTGAACAAGCGCAACTTAGGCTAGGTATGCCAATGCGGCGAGTGAGGGACTGGATGACTACTCGCGGGCTCAGTCTAGCACTGGAGAAAACCGAAGTGGTCATCTTGACAAAAAAGAGAATCCCTAGAGTAAGGATGATCAGTATTGGAGATATACAGATCGAATCGAAGCCAGCGGTGAAGTACCTGGGGCTACTGATCGACTCGAAGATGAGTTTCTCTGAGCAAATCAGGGCAACGGCTGAGAAGGCTGCTTCGGGAATATTGGCCCTGAGTCGACTTATGGCCAACGTAGGGGGACCCAGCCCATCAAGAAGACGCCTCTTGATGAGTGCTGTAGGGTCAGTGCTACTGTACGGAGCAGAGGTATGGGGCAACGCTCTCAGCAAGGAGGTATACCGAAAACGATTGGCACAGGTACGGAGAAGAGGAGCACTGAGAATTGCATCTTCGTATCCAACAGTCTCCGACTCGGCGGTGAGAGTGATTGCAGGCGTGATACCTGTCGCCCTCCTTGCTAGAGAGCGCCGCGCTATTTACCTGCGCCGAAACGAGGATGCGAGGGAGATGGTTGTCCGCGAGGAGAGACAACGCTCGCTCAACGATTGGCAGCAGTCTTGGAGGAATTGCACGAAGGGAAGGTGGACTGCGCGCCTCATCCCGGATGTGAGACCGTGGCTAAATCGAAAGCATGGTGAGACTGACTTCTATCTGACCCAGCTTTTGAGCGGGCACGGGTGTTTTCAGTCTTACCTGCACAAGATCGGCAAGTCACGGTCTCCCGATTGTCGGTTTTGCCCAGGAGAGGAGGACAATGCCTGTCACACATTTTTTGCGTGTACGAAATGGGCCAGGCTGCGAAGGGAGCTCTACAGGGAGACGGGAGAGCTCACCCCGGATAATATAGTTGCGGTGATGCTCGAATCGGTTGACAAATGGAACCAGGTGGCACATTATGCTCGGGCAGTCCTAAAATATAAAAGGGACTCACAGCAGCCGGAGGCGCTGGGGCTGGGGGATCGCTCTTCTGGCAATTCCTCTTCCCCCCTCCCCTCCCGTTAGGAAAGGGACTCCCCAGCTTGAAGGCGCCCCACGGCGTAACAAAACGAGACCTGGCCCGAAGTAATGTGTCAAACGGTTCCAGGCTAGGTTCTCAGATTGACAGGGGAGGTGTTTAGTGGGTAGTCCAAAGGTATCCTCCATGGGAGTCCCACACTGCCAGACTCGGCGGGCATAAATGCCTTCACCTCCCTACCACAAAAAAAAAAAAAAAAAAAAAAAGGCTTTTGTGTCAAAAAATCTTCAAAGCAAAGCTCCGTAACCTTGAATGACTTTCTTGTTTTTTTAGCTGACCGGATAGCAGCGATGAACGATTCCGGTGTGTACATAGGGCCGCCTTTCAGCTGTCGTTCCGCTTGGTATTCAATCAACGAGTGGGCGGAATCTCCTTCATTTTGCGTATGGCCTTTGATAAGGAATATATGCGTTATACTCTTGATGTTGTGGTGCGATACAGCGTAAAGGTCGACCGCAACCATAAGTTTATTTTTTTGCTGGCCTGCGCAGTTATCAGAGTAAAAAATGAAAATGATCACCTGAGGCTGTTTTGTATAAAAATTGAAGAATGCACGAACCCAATTCATTAAAGCCCCTGTGTCCATTAGATTAATCCCACACAAAGCACTCGCATTCGTGGCTGTGTAAGTCATAAATAGTGAAATTGAACACGTTTAATTTAGACTTATAGTAAAAAAACAGAAACTTTGCCCTTAGAAATTTGCATAACGGCTTGTAAGTCACTTACTGCCACTGTAGCATTGCTTTTCTTCTTATCATGCATCTTTTCCTTTCTGGACAATTTTTTCTCCACTAGATGCTGGTCATAATATTCCTTTTTTTCATTTTCTTCCCCCTCGGCATTCTCGTAGGTGCAGCAAGTTTCACATAAGTCCTTTTTTGGTGTAAAGAACGAAATGTTAAGTCCTCTTTTGGTGTAAAGAACGAAATGTTAAAATCTACTGCAAATATCCGATAAAACATCACGTAATTTACAAACGGAATGTTCTGTTCTTTGCAATTATTCATGCAACCTCTAGATTTGCTCCGGTCAATAAAATGTTTGCTGGTGTTTGCACGCGTGTAGTGGCTTTCAATTTTGGTATTTGGTCGACAAATTCCTTCACACCTTCCTTCAAAACATCGTCGATTTTCTTTTGTTTACCATGTTTTCCTCGACAATCTTCTTCTAGTAAAACAGTCGCTACCCTATTTGATTTTTCATGCAGTGTGCTGAAAGGGCGATTGTTTATATCGAGTGTTCTTAAAAAATGTTTTACATACTCGCACTTTCTGTTCATTAGAACGGAATTAAAAGGCATTATTGTTGTTCCTTTTCGTTCTTGTACTACCGATACGCACATATTGATATTTGGGCTGAATCGGGTCCATATTATTTGAAATGAATTGTCTTTGCTTCTCTATATAACCTAAGTCCGAGTAAGAAGTGAAAATGCGTATTCGATCTTCCGCACTGAATTTTGTCACACATTTTATTTTACACTTTTCTGCGCATGGAGGACGCATTTCCCTCTCGTTTCGGAGTTTACTTTCTGTTGTGTGCATTTTGTATGCCTTTCTATTGTTTCGAAGCTTTTTATTCACATTTCTTATCCAAGTATTCTCATTCCTTTTACGCTTAAATCGTTTCTTAACTGGACTTGTGATCATCGGAGATGGATAATTGGAGAGTGTACATGAACTAGGCGTATTCAGAATGGATCCAAAAGTGCCATCTGATAAAGGATAAATGGGCGAACTATTCGGAAAAGTTTCGACCTCAACGACAGGAGTACCGTAACCACTTTTATTGAAGTTTGTTTCGTTGTCTCTTTCGCTACCAATATCACTGTCACTCTGACTGCTAACTTTGGGCGGTAAATAAGTGATATCTGAGCGAGTCATGATTATCTTCGAAGAAAGAAGTTGAGCTCGATGAAGATCTTGATTTTGACCCAACTTTTGGAGGAGTAGTCGTAACTTCCAAACTTGTAATTGATTGGTTAATAGCAGATAAAACATTCCCTTTAAAAATTAATAATGCTATGTTATAGTACAGAACTAGTTGCTACAAAATAAAGTTTCGCTTATTATAGCATACCTCTTTATACTGAAGGGTCTTCCCTAGATGTTAAACTGGTATTAAGTGCTTCAGAAGAAGCTTGTGAGGCTTGCTTTATCTGCCATTTTTCTGTATTACTAGCTTGGTTCTTCAACGTCATTAACACCAGTTTTGTTCCTCGACTATTTGAGTTCATGATTCTCTAACTGGAAATCAAACCACAAGTATGTGGTCAAGTAAATTGTACTTATATTTAAATAGAATTAGCAAGACTCTTGACCTTTCAATGGTATGCTTCGTTATAATATTATTGTTGTTTATAATTTATTTTGATTTCAAATATTGAATTGCAGTAAGTCATCAATACAATAATGACATTAGTTAAAATGCTTCAGAAGAAAACTTAAATACTAAATCCTACTTAGCGCAAGAGTGTCATAATAGTGCATATTTCTGAAATGTGTGATTGAAAACTAATACTTTAATTTGCAACAATATCTTAAATCAAAAAAGTACCAAAATAAGCACGAAATTTTCTGCAAGAACGTCAACAGAAAATACTCGTAAGTCTAAAACAACTCACACCGACTTTTACTCGCATAACGTAATATATGGAAATAATACGTTGTTCATAATACTGGGGCGATAAAAAGTGATCTTACCTTTGTAGGAAGATCGTCACAACAATAAATATGTCACTATTCAGGAGAAATTGCAGCGGTCACGCACTTTCATAGAAGATTCACAACTGAGATTATTCAGTATTGTAACAAACATACTAGACGAAACGAAGCTGCAACCAAATGACACTAGTGTCATCTCAAGTGAAATATCAAAAGCTCAGATATGACTCTTTACCAGTAGAAAGAATATATTTTTATCATTATCCCTATGGTTTTAACTCCAAAACGACGATTTTCGCGTTATGACGTTGTTGCAGCAAATGAGAGATATGTTCACACAAAACTTTTGAACGGGGATAGATAAAAAAGTCCTGTTTGCAGCAAATAACTCAACTTACTTTCTTTAAGTCCATCTTAAAAGACATGAAAATTAAATAACGGTAAAGGACCTTCACCGTTAACACATATAGAAAATAGCAATAAATAATCGATCGACGCATATAAAATTCTGATTGTAGCGGTTTCTCTGCCGTTTAGATTTGTAGCAAGAAACACGAGCCAAGTTTGAGATGTGAATATGGAGACGGACGAGGTAAGGGGCAAAAGGCGGCTGGAGCAGGAGCTAAACCCTGAATTGGCGGCAACCCGAAATCCTACAGCTTTACAATGGCCCAAGTACGCAACTGAGGACTCCAAAAACAAAAGCGGCGAGGAAAGATGTACATATCGGGGGGACAAACAGAGAACGATGAGGTGAATATATTCAACGAAAATGAAAGTTTCATTTTAGCATAAGGTACGACTCCGAGCGTAAATTTCTATGATTTGCTGGCCTATAGTAATACCCCCATCAAAACTGCCCGGTAAACACAGCTATAGCCGCAAACATAACGTCGAAAAAGAATTGGTAGCCACCAATGTGATGTTAGTGGACGCGTTCTTTCCGCCAGCGCAAGGTCCCACTACGAAATTTTACGCCTACGAATTAATTGGGTAGTCAGAGTCAGGGAAAAACGCAAAAACGGTTCACTTCTTAAGTGCAGAGGTCTAGGCAACAAACCGAAAGAGATAACAAGAAAACGTGACGGCAAATCCCCGGTTAACCGCGCGAGTTACGAGCCCCGTTCCACGTGCCACCCAACATAACACCCATCCTAGGCGCTGTCTACAAAAGCAAATTCCGCGACGGTCATCGGGCCTATGCGATCACCAGACCCGCAGATAGACATTGGACCTGCTCACAAACTTGCAATGCCATTCCTATTGGAACATAGTTATCAGCCCAAAACCACGCTCTGCCGCAATTACATCGGCAATATCATCGCTGATGAAACCAAGATTAAGGAAAGATGGGCATCATATTTCAAGAACCTCCTTAATCCTCCGCACTACTCCAGAATATCGGAGCCTATAGATGTCTAGGGAGAGCTTTCATTGGCCCCACCAACTCTGGATTAAGTTTGTTACATTATCAAAACCCAACAGAATAATAAAGTGCCGGACATCGATGAGATTCCAGTGGAGCTCATCAAATATGGTAGCAGCGGCGTTCAGAAAGCTATTCACAAAGTCATCCAGCACATTTGGAAGGAAGAGCATACGCCGAAAGAGTGGAGCCAATCAATTATATACCCTATCCACAAAAAGGTGACAGTGTACAGTGCGAAAATTATAGAGGCATATCACTACTTTGTACGGCGTACAAAATATTTTCAAAAATCTGTGATGTTAGTGGACGCGTTCTTTCCGCCAGCGCAAGGTCCCACTACGAAATTTTACGCCTACGAATTAATTGGGTAGTCAGAGTCAGGGAAAAACGCAAAAACGGTTCACTTCTTAAGTGCAGAGGTCTAGGCAACAAACCGAAAGAGATAACAAGAAAACGTGACGGCAAATCCCCGGTTAACCGCGCGAGTTACGAGCCCCGTTCCACGTGCCACCCAACATAACACCCATCCTAGGCGCTGTCTACAAAAGCAAATTCCGCGACGGTCATCGGGCCTATGCGATCACCAGACCCGCAGATAGACATTGGACCTGCTCACAAACTTGCAATGCCATTCCTATTGGAACATAGTTATCAGCCCAAAACCACGCTCTGCCGCAATTACATCGGCAATATCATCGCTGATGAAACCAAGATTAAGGAAAGATGGGCATCATATTTCAAGAACCTCCTTAATCCTCCGCACTACTCCAGAATATCGGAGCCTATAGATGTCTAGGGAGAGCTTTCATTGGCCCCACCAACTCTGGATTAAGTTTGTTACATTATCAAAACCCAACAGAATAATAAAGTGCCGGACATCGATGAGATTCCAGTGGAGCTCATCAAATATGGTAGCAGCGGCGTTCAGAAAGCTATTCACAAAGTCATCCAGCACATTTGGAAGGAAGAGCATACGCCGAAAGAGTGGAGCCAATCAATTATATACCCTATCCACAAAAAGGTGACAGTGTACAGTGCGAAAATTATAGAGGCATATCACTACTTTGTACGGCGTACAAAATATTTTCAAAAATCTTGGGAAATAATATCGGATCATACGCCAACAGTATTATTGGGGAGCATCAAGGTGGCTTTAGAGCAGGTAGATCGACAATAGGCCAATTTTTGACTGTCAAGCAGGCACGTGAAAAATGCTGGGAGTTCAGCATAGACTTATACCAAATTTGCGTTGATTTTAAGCAAGCATATGACAGTATTGATCGTAATGTACTGTACCAAATAATACTTTGCTTTGGTATCCCAGCCAAATTAGTCAATCTTACCAAAATGACAATGACATCGACGCCCGCCCAAGTCCGCATCAATAACCAACACACCGATGCCTTTGACACAAATACCGGACTAAAGCAGGGAGATGGGCTGACCCAATTGCTATTCCATTTGGCTCTGGAGTACGTCATAAGGAAGCTTCCTGTCGATACACGAGGTACATTACTATACAAGTCGAGCCAAGTAGTAGCCTATGCAGACGACATCAATGTTTTGTCACGGTCATTCACAACTGTTAAAGAACTTTTTGTGAAACTCAACAGCGAAGCAAAACTATTAGTGCTGAAAATCAATGAAAATAAAACAAAGCTCATGACGCAGTCGAGGAAAAATACCTCAAATACACAAAATATCACACTTGGCGAATACAATATAGAAAATGTGAGCGAATTTGGGAATTTAGGCGCCAAAATAAGGAAAAAGGGTAATGAAAGTGACAAAATACACCGGAGAATACAGCTCGCAAATAAAATATTTTATTCAGTATTGACGATCTTGAAGACCAGCTTCATACACAGGAAAACAAAGCTCCAAGTATACAATTCTGTATAAGACCTGTGTTATGCTATGGGTATGAAATATGGGACCTAACCCAAGCGGCCGCAAATATATTGAACGTCTTTGAGCGACGGGTGCTGAGGCGAATAATCGAAGTGAAGCTAAACGGGGACCAATGGCAAATTCGATACAACCATGAGCTGTATGAAATTCTTGACGGACCGGAGGTCACAACGATTGTAAGACTGAGGAAACTGAAATGGGCGGGCCACATGAATTGTTTGGACGAATGACGAACACCCAAAAAGGTATTCGTTGCGAGAACTGAAGGCCGGCGACCAGTGGGGAAACCGAGGAAACACGAGTCTGACTCGGTCGACGAAGACAGTTTGTCGCTGCTCGGATCTCGGAATTGGAGGACGCGGTCAATGGACCGAGACAGTTGGAGGCGCTATTTACAGGAAGCGAAGGCCTGAGAGGGGCTGTAGTGCTGCTACGAAGAAGAACCAGGAAACAACCACTGCAGCCGAACAGCTAGTATTAAATTGGGTCAGTAGGTATGGCGTATCTTCTGAACTACATTCGGATTGAGGCCGAAACTTTGAGTCGCTTGTTTTTGGCGTAATGCGCGAGCTGCTGGGGATACGTGAAATGAGGACAACACCGCTGCATCCCAAATCCGATGGAATAGTCAGACATTTCAACGGCACGCTCAATAAACACCTGGCCAAAAGGTTGACAAGAACCAAAGGAACTAGGACCGGCAAATCCCATTTTTTTTTATGGCGTATAGAGCTGCCGAACATGCATCGACGGGCGAAGCCCCAGCCAAAGTCATCTGTGGAAAGACTATTCGTCTGTCGGCTGATATAAAGCTTGGAACATCCCCTGAGAAACCCGAAACGATCTTTGACTACGCAAGTGAGCTTAGGCAACGGTTGAACCAGATACATCGAACAGTGCTAAAACACCTCCAACAGGCTACTGACCGCATGAAGACCAGGTATGATCTAAAGGCAAATTCTACTAGCTTCCAGCAAGATGACTTGGTGTGGCTATATAATCCACAACGGCGGAAGGGTAGGTCTCCGAAGTTGCAGCATAATTGGGAGGGACCATAACGAGTTACAAATCGAATCAGCGACGTCGCACTTGGACTGTCTTGTCCCATATTACATCCAGGGAGACCTAACTAACACTGGCGACCAGGAAAACTGAATGAATGACGTCAAAAGCATGTATTCGAAAGCGCAAGAATGCACCAAGTAGATCCATGATCAATATCTGAAAGTAATCAAGTGACGTCACTGCGGGTATTCAGAATATCTCCAATATCCCAGGTAGTTCTCGTCAGAACATCGCCAATTTGTGAGAAATGGATTGAATGAATGGATACCCTATATAAAGCTGAATGAATGGGGGGTATAGTAGTAGTAAAAACTGCGATAGTAATTAGATATATGGTGATATATATATATATATATATATATATATATATATATATATATATATATATATATATATATATATATATATATGTGTGTGTGTATATATATATATATATATATATATATATATATATATTTATATATCATTAATTTATTTATTCGCCACACAAGGCACAATTTAAAATTAAATACATAACAAATTGAATTAAAACAAAAATACAAATACATAGCAAATTGAATTAAAAAACCAAAATACAAAGCACACATATTGTCTAGGTTGTCGAGGAATAGAGGATTTGTAATATTTTGGACTTAAAACAGAACTTGGAAGTGGTTGGGGAGTCATGCTCGCTAAACTTATTGAAGATTTTACGGCATATGTTAGCCCACTCATTGTCTGCATAATTGGAGTTGTGCATACTTGCGGTTAACATGGGAGTGTGCCTTGTGACTCTAACAGGATCGTGAAAGTGAATCTTGTCTGACAAAAAAGGGAACTTGAATATGACACCTTAAGACGTCGAAAGGTTGACATGCAGACAAAGCGACTCTTCTGGAAGCGAGTGACGTCATGTTTTATGTTCGAAATTGATCCTCATAAGATGGTAGATTATGAAAAGAAGTCGGGTCGTACGGAGATCTTAAGGCAAAACGTGAAAATTGTTTTTGTACAGACTCAAGTCTGCGGCTATAGAATTTTTATACAGGGTCTCAGATTATGCATCCGTACTCGAGTAAAGGACGGACTAGCGAGGTGAACAATGGTTTGTTTCCCAAAATATTCATAAATTCTTTCGCTCTCCATTTAATAAAACTTAGCAGTTTGTTAGATTTTATTAAATGTAAATATTCATCATAGTGAAGGTTGAATCTGAGTTTGGAATCTAAGACTGCACCAGGGTCTTGAGTTCTTGCAACTCTCCTCAGTTGTGCGCTATTGACTTCATAATTGTGTATGAAGACATTCTTTTTTCTTGAAAAGCTTATTACGAGGTATTTTTCCAAATTAAGTTCAAGGTAATTCACATTACACAATGGTTGGAGGGTGGTTGATTTGTACTGCAGAAAAGAAACATCAGTTAAAGATTGTATTCTGTGATACAGTTTGAGGTCATCGGCATAAGAAAGGTTCGGAATATCAAACAGCACTTTTGCAAGATCTGAGATGAAAATATTGAATAGAAGTAGACCAAGATGACTGCCCTGAGGAACCCCAGAGGCGACATTGATCTCACGTGATAACTGACCCTGAAACTTGGCAAATTGTGTGTGATTTTTCAAATAGCATTAAATCCAGCTGAGTAGTAAACCAGATATGCCGAAGCTACGGAGTTTGTTTAACAGGATTCCACGGTTCACTCTGTCAAATGCTTTGCTGAAATCTGTGTATGTAGCATGAATCTGATTCCCTTGCTCCATTGCTATATGACGTTAAAGTGATTATATTAGTGGTAGTTGATCTGTTGCTCTTCATTAAGAAATGGTTCAATAAGGGGAGATATTTTACTACATATAATTTTCTCAATCAGTTTTGGCATAGCAGACAAAATAGCAATCCCCCTGTAGTTCACCACAAGCCACTTTTCACCTTTTTTATGCATTTGTATTATAAAGGATGGCTTCCAAAGCTTAGGAAAGATACCACTAGATAGTGACTTATTAAAAATAATGAAGAGGGGTCTAATCAGTTCACTTTTGCAGAGGTCCAAAAAGCAGGGTGGAATCAGATCTAGACCAGGTTCTTAATTCAAATCAAGATCCTCAATAGCTTGGAGAATTTCATCTACAGAAAACGAAACGCTTTCTTTAAGAATCCTCGACGCTATTTCCGGCGGCTCTAGGTCTGGTGAAGTAGCAAGATTGGAGTAAACATGCTAAAAATGGCCTGCACAAAAATCACAGATCAGTTCTATACTAGATGACATCGAGTCTTTGTGTGTCATTATCGAAGGGTAGCGATAAGTTTTACACTTAAAATAAGTTTTACACTTAAAATAGTTTCCTCCGCTACCACGTTTACATACGATTGATATGAATCTTGGGATTTAAGTTTGAATTCTAGAACGAAATCGTTATAGTTACTCTTAATCTCACCGCTGGCATCATTCCTCCTTTTTAGGAGCTTGTAGAGTTTATTTATTTGATTACATAAATGCCTGAGATCGCTGGCTAGCCACGGTTCTAAAATTTTGTCTTCTTTTTTTAATTAGGTATGAATGATTCAACGGCGTCAAAGGCTATGGTGTAAAAGGTGGATAGAGCTGTGTCCAAATCTAACGTTGACAGCATATCATTCCAATTAACTCGGGATAAAAGACTATTAATTTTATCATAGTTGCCATTTCGGAAGTTTTATACAATATCGGAATTGTACGACAAAGAATAAAAAGTATCAGGAGTGGACAATTCAACAGTAAAAGCAGAATGATGAACTGAATTAGAAAACAGTTGCTCGTTGTCATCAGTTGAATTGACCACTACCTCGTCGTAAGCGCTCGAAAAAATAAAGTCTAGCCATCTGCCATTTTGGTTGGATATAGGAGCTGCTTGTTGCAAATCGTTACTATAAAAGGTGCTCATGAGATTGAAATCATTACTATCTAGGAGATTGATAGGAAGAAGGAGACCATCTTCTTCATCGACCAGAAATTTTAAGTTTGGGGGATTAAAATCGCCAGTAATGATAATTTTACTCTTCTCCATTTGTAATTGCTGTGATTCCAGCTCTAGGTTGACAAACGTCGTCGTAGACAGTATCGTTGGATTTTGGGGGACATAGAATACGCCAATATATAGGTCAGATCTTTCCAGCTTTATTTTAACTACTTCATGCTGGAACAATTTGTATTCCGTGGAGGTTACTAACTCGCTCATAAAAGAATTGTGTACTGCAATAAATACACCACCTCCTCGTGATTGTCCTGGGCTATGAGGATATCTATCATCTTTGTATATACTCCAGTTACTGTCAAGGATCTCTTCGTTAATATGAGAATCATTCAACCATGTTTCGGAAAGGGTAAAGATATTAAAAAGGCACGATTTCGCGTCAAGAAAAAGTTTGTTTAACTTACTACTCATTCCACCACAATTGTGGTAAAACAATTTTAAATTTATTTGTTTATTGGGGACGAAAACATTTATGGTGCTGTTCTCTTGCCTTTTGCAATGATGAGATATGGTTAGAACTAATATGAGATGCGTAGGGTTCAAGATCTTGTTTTGCCTGGTTTAAGGTGATACCCTCTTCTTCATGGTAGGAAAAATACAGAAGGCGAAGAGAGAGACCTTCTCTTTGAATCGCGTTTCTTAGACTTGTTTTCGTTTTACCATCAATGTCGAGATATTAGATATCTTTTTTCAAGGTCAGCACCCAAAACCATAGTGGCCGTAACTGTAGGCGGCAGCAGCGGGTCTAAAAAGGATGGGCTGGTGTTGGATGGGGCAAGGGATATGGGCTGTAAAATTGATCCGGGTGAAATTGGCATTAAGTCTTCTCCCCGCACGAATTTGTTGTAAGTACCCTATATAGAAGAAGATTTAAAATTCCAACAGGAAGCTGCTTCTAGTTTTTGTGCAGAAGACGCCTCAGAGTCTAAGACTGCTTATAGTTGACTACCACTATCATTTTGTAGTTTTGGGTCAACAAACGAAGTGCTACAGTCATTCAAGCGCTTAGAAGAAAATGGGGGTAGAGGTTTGGGATTTATGTTTGTAGTAGAAAGTAAATTCTTGTAATGGTAACGGGCTTATATACATTCTTAGAGCTATTTCTTTTTCTGCCATCTTTGGCTTCAAGGCTCGCAAGTTTATCAATCCATTCGATGAAAATCATGCCTTTCCAGGAACAAACGCCATTCTTCTTAAAATCCTTGAAGTGCCAGGCATATTGTATTGGAATAAAAACCTTGAATGCACGTCTTAGCTAATTGCGGAAGGGTAGCTCCTGAACTTTGCTTCCACTGAGAAGAAGGGCATCTTCACTCGTTTTTCATACTATGGCCTCATTATAAACCTTTCTCCCTTCACAAAGAAAATGCAGAAGTTCGCCTCATGGTTTAAATACGGCTCATGGTTTAAATTCACAAGTCTTTTAATACAATTCTCCCTCTCTTCAGCTGACCAGAAGGTTCCAAGTTTGTAGATGTATTTTTGGCTTTTTGGACGTGGCGGTGGTGGACTACTGGGCTGTGTATCAATTGAACAGGGAATCTGCGGCACGTAATGAATTTTATGTTAATCTTTCTGAACTTTTTGTTTCCCTTCCATTATGTTATTGCACTTCTCTTCAATCTTATCGAGTTTGGCTAAAAGCTGAGACATTTCCTCTTGATGATTTGCATTGTTTAAAGATGAAGCAAATTTCTCTAAGTGTTTTTTATATTTGTCAAAAGTTTTCACGATGATGGTGCTATGAAGAGACACAGAATTCTTGCAGCATTCACTATCCTTCGACGATTGACATGAAACAGTATCTTTGATGGATATGTTCTACGATCCAAACATTTCAAGATTTCTATTCACTTTTACGTTGATTTTGGAAATTCTGGCAGCTAGTTCATCGAAACTGCATGCCATTTTCCCAAAGTTTTTGTCCTTGGCACGAGATTGTGTTTGCTGCCGCGAGAACAGATGGTCGTACATATTGTTTAGGGTGTTGTCGAATCCCTGCCTATCACTACATATAAAATGATTTTCCATATATGGATGGTACCAATCTCTAGGTGCATCCATGCATGCACCATGAAGCCTTCTGTTACAAAAGCCTTTGCATGTGACAGATTTGAACGAATTGTCAAATGCAATACAATTCAGAAGGCTGCACTTTATGCTCATAATTATTAATTTATTGTTCAATGTTGAACGGTCTCAAAATTGGAAACTTTACTATTAATGTATGTTTATGAAAAATTGTTCAACGTCAAACAGTCTGTAAAGTTGAATGAATGTCCGTAAATGAAATCAACAAATTATTATTTTCACGAAAAATCATTTATTCACTAAAAAGTGCAAATATTAGCAAATTGCTAACTTTCACTACAACTACGATTATCAAAGTGCAGTTTCAAAAAAATCGATGCAAAAGTTCATTCGGATGAAGCTTACAATAAAAAATACAAAGTCAAACCATCAGAAACAAAATGGTGACCGCTCAAGGTTCGAAAAACGTGCAAAGTTTTGTTACTGTAGTTGTGAACAAACTTTTGAACCCAGCCTTGATGAAACTCAGCGTTGGGGTAGAGACTGTGAATATCTGGTGAATAATAAAACTACTTCAAGGACAGGTCAGAATATCAAATTGGTGGCTAGGCAAAGTTCGAAACTGCCAAAACTTCTTAAAGCTACGAATTTTATTAGATTTTTACGAAAGATAAATTCATGGCAGGCCTTGATGAGATCTTGGGACATCAAATTAGAATTCGAATATTATGGACCCTCCAAATTTAAGTAGTTGTAAATTTTGCATTGCAGTTGAGAAATTAAATTTTAATATATGTACATGGTATGATGTATTCAACAAACTGAATTTTTGATAGATGAAGAAATTTGCCACTAGAAAAGATGAAATAAGAAAAAAATATTAAAGAAAAATTTAAAAGCCAACTTCAAAGTGCTCTAAATAGGATGAAATAATTTTGTGGAAACGGGGCCTAATCAATTTACCTGTTTTCAACACAAAAATTTGCAACAAGTGCATATGAGAAGAGACAGGGCAAAACAGATATAGCACCGCTTCCATAAAATTTATTTCATTCTTTGTAGGGCACTTTGAAGTCGGATTTTATTTTTTTTCTAAAAACTGTTGTTATTAGTGATAAAATATCAATTCAATTGATTTCACTCTGTAATTCACAATTTCAGAATCATAAACACAAGCATCTACCACATAAATTCTAACACGGCAACTCTAACAACAATCCAACAATCAACCATCCAGCAGCCACAGCAACAACACAACATAATAATAATAACATGCTACGGAATCACTAAACAATCTTCAGCCGAAAAAGATCTCAATCTATCCTTTAAGCTAACCAACATTCCGAAATACCATAATAACTTAAGATATCTTTCTGGAGGAGTTTGGCTGCTTGTTGTTGGTGTAGTAGTGATTGTTGTTGTTGTTGCTGGTGGTGCTGATGTCTTGTGTTTGCTTTGTGCAAAAGATGCAAGCGAGATAGGTGCAGGTGAATCGCGCAGATGAAATTGACATAAGTGCAGGAGTAAAAGTGATCGCGCCAATCTTGCAGAGTGTCTTGTGTGTGGGTGTTTTTCTTTTTTGGCCACGGGGCTTGTGAGTATGAGGCGAGGAGTGTGTAATGTGCGGTGCTGGGCCTAGTGGGTCTCAAGAGAGAAAAAAAGCAGCATCTTTTATTTGGGATGTTCTGATTATTTGCCATCTATAGGCTGAGGCAGGCAGGCATGAATGTGTATTTCTAAATCTGTAATCTTCGAGGCTTTCTGCTTGAATATCTCTTTCTCTCTGCATCCCAGTCATGCCTCATCGGATGCTGATTTCAAATTAGGAAGTTAACAGACATGAGGACAAGTTTAGGGATGCTGTTAATTTGAATTTGTTAAATTTGCGGATTGACTGTTTCTTGGTTAGAAAATATAAAGGGTACCTAATTGCGAAATAATATTTTTGCTTTTCAGGAACAAGTATGAAAAATTCAGATTTATTTATGAACTCGGTTTTTTGGAAACAAGTTCTTCATAGCTCCCGAAATGCAATAAAAACTCCAATATAAATGTTCACCTTAAATTAAACTGTATAAAAACCATAAAACCTTTTTAACGCAATATTTATCGAAAAAAAAAATAATTATGCACCGCCTTGTCTCATTTCTTCTGCCACACACTGTTTACCATTTAATTCAATCTATTAATTGTGCACATGAATATGTCCCTGTCCGGAGACACCATGATGATATTATTTTCTAAAGTGAAGCTTAAGAAAACTGCGTGAAGAGCGGAAGAGGGCAATCAGATACTTCTCAATAATGTGGTGTCTAACTTAAAGGAAACACTAACAGGACTGTTCACACTCAGTACAGGTTGCGTTATAACAAGGACGTTTCTCTAAGACTACTGGAGTTAGGATTAAGACATCCTCTTAAATTTAAGAAAATATCTTAATCCTTTTTGGTATGTCGTGACTTCTCAATTAGCTCCGTTTTCATCACTTAATCCTGCATTTAATTTCAGACGAAACCATTGGATCTTACTAGTATATCAATATTTGTCTAGTAGGTATCTGTCTGAACCAAGGAATGGCTTACGAAGGACTAAATGGATTCGAGATTTGGTAGGATGTAACATGTGAATCTGGTACTTTCGATATGTCGGGAAGAATATTTATTGAGGGATCTATAAGAAACCAAGTGACTGTGGGACCGTTTTCTTTTTTGAATTTCTTCTATTTGATGAAAATTGAAAAGTTTTATTATTTATTAGGCTTATCACAAATAAAAATCAATTGATGATATTATTTTGCAAATTACTTAATAAATTATTTTGATTAAGTCTCGTTCCAATAATCCATGAGAGCAAGTAACCCTTCTATAAGTTCTTGTTTCAAAGAACCAGGACTCTGCGCCGACCTTCACTTGGTGTTTTTCGATCGAAGGAAAATCAAGACCAGCTTCCGCTTTTGTGGTGTCACCAAAAGGCTTCTTCTTTTTGTACCGTGGGAGTCTAACTCATCAAAATCACCTTTTTTCTTTTCGCGTACATCTCCCACCGGGCTGACAATCGTTATTACCTTGTAAGGTGGAACTGATCAGAATTTTTGCCTACCTGGATTTTCTTTCCAAAGGACATTGTGTAACAGCGTTGCTACTCTTTTCATCTTGGCTTACGCTTCCTGTGATTCCAGAATTATATCTACGTAATTATCTATCTATATGGGCTGGCTTAAAAGCTTCGTTACCCCCTAAAATGAGGATTCTCCAGTAGGGCTACTTGGTCTCAAATAGCTCCCCGGAGGACGGGTCGCAGATGCCACTCACTTATCGAGAGCCCCAAGAACCGCCGAGTGAGTTTGCGGCTCCCCGGAGTTTTCAATCAAGTAGATTCTTCTTCCGTTTTATCGGTTAGGGTTATTCTTTGCGGTCGTGTTGGGAAAAATCATATGATACAGCTGTAACAAAAAAGAGAAAAGCAAAAAAAGGACACGGAAAACCTACGGATTGCCTAGCTCCACCGGTTCGATATCCTTTCTCTCGACCTACAAGCATCCCTAAGACTCACCAAGGAAGAATACTGCGAAGCGTAAAGAGAAAGTTGAAAACTTTCTTTCTTGACAAGGAATTCAGTACTTAGCTTTTCAGCACTTTTCGCGCTCACTGCGTAAATAATAAAACACAACATCATCGAACGAACCCTGCGGGTAACGCCGAATGAACTTCCACCCAGTCCTTTAAATTGCCAAGAAACTTCTCCAACAAAAGGGAAAAAGAACTTAATCCGTTTTCTTTAATTCTCGATTAAAGTTATTCCGCTGTCAAAATCAATTCCCCAATGTTTCACTACACATAAAACTACAAATTGGATCTATTCTACTTTATATAACTTGGCTCCTGCCTAAGCCCATCTCTATATAACATCTATACGTCTGACTTCCCTTCTTTACCAAACTGCCAAGTTGCAGCTTTCGCAGACGACATTTGCATATACAGCATAGGCGCAGATCCAACTTCCATTATTTCTAGCCTTGAAACGGCGTTAGAACTTACCTATCAATACTACCATAGATGGAAAATTAAAATAAATGTTGCAAAAACGAAGTCAATATACTTCACCAGGAAGCGTAAGCCTGCTCACTTACCCAAGCGACCAATAAATTTTTTAGGGCAAACTATTCCTTGGAGCGAGGATCTTAAATATCTTGGACTTATATTCGATACAAAACTAACTTTCAGAAAACATATTGAGCATATTAGCTCCAAAGCGTTTAAGGCCGTGCTTTCGCTTTATCCCCTTCTTAATCGTAATTCACGTCTCAACACCAGAAACAAAGTCCTCATCGTCAAAATGGCAATCCAACCGATCATCCTATACGGCTCGCCTACCTGGATCCAATGTGCTAAATATCTAGTAACAAAGCTTCAGATCACCCAAAATAGATACCTGAAAATGGTCCTTAACAAACCATTTTACTTCTCTTCTGAAAAGCTACACAGACTGGCTGGCGTTAGTCCAATTCGTAAGCTCGCTGCATTGCGCCGTGACAAATTAATCACGAAAGCAAAAGACTCGCCCAATCCGCTAATACATGCCCTGGCGAATTGAAAATCAGCAGTTGCTACCACCTATCTTTTGGCCGTAACCTAGCCTCATAGATTTTAGCTAGTTATAAGTAGAAAGTTAAGTTATGTTAAGCTAATATAAGTTCAGTAGAGGTTTTTGCCTAAATTTTCCTCTAGCTTTTTGTAATAATCTCATAGAAATACGATTATATGCATAGTTTTAAGTAATGTTCAAACGATGGTGAGATGACTTTGTCAGAACACCTACTATATTATAAGGCCTCTGTACCGCATACATTCCAATAAAGAAAAATTATATATATATACTTTATATAACTCTACAAGACTTATCTCATGCGATCGCTAAATTTTGCCAGCTTACCTAAACTAAATCCTACGCGTTGGGGTACTTTCGCAACAGATACTGATTAAATTCTTTTCACCTTCCAGGAAGATGCTAGGTTTCTGCAACTCAACTTGAATTTGCACTTACTTTTACTGTATCTCATTCCTGTTTCTGTTAGCAGAGAAGAAGGAAAATACATGTGGTTCGCGTATCTCTGCTGGGAAATTAGTACAAAACACCAGTTGCTTGCTAATTTGGTAGATCACCAAATTGTGGGAGGAACTACTTTAAATCCCTAGAGACTCGTGTCATTAAATCACATTCCAGTTTTGCTGCACAAAGCTTTAGGCGTGGCACTGTTGTTGATCTTGGCATAGAAGTCTTACCACTATTGAACCGTCTGACGAGGTAGTGCGTTTGTAAATTGCGGCTCCATATGCTTTTTCTAACGCATCGCAAAGTACGTGCATTTCCTTGCTGCGTGCTACTCGATGTGCCTCAATATGACGCGGTATTTTTATTGCACCAAGTGCCCTTAAACTTCGGCGAAACTGGGACCATTCGTATTGCAAATTCTCAAGTACCACATCATCCCAATCCAGCTTCAAGTCCCACCGTTTTTGAAGTATTAGCTTAGCCATCACAGTGACTGGTCCCAATAGTCCCAGTGGATCGAATATATGCTATTTATACACAGAGTGTGGGGCTCCCATCGCGACTAGACTACCCACTAAACACCTCCCCTGTCAACCTGAGAACCCAGCCTGGAACCGTTTGACACATTACTTCGGGCCAGGTCTCGTTTTGTTACGCCGTGGAGCACCTACAAGCTGGGGAATCCCTTTCCTAGCGGGAGGGGAGAGGGGAAGAGGAATTGCCAGAAGAGCGATCCCCAGCCCCAGCGCCCCCGGCTGCTGTGAGTCCCTTTTATATTTTAGGACTGCCCGAGCATAATGTGCCACTTGGTTCCATTTGTCAACCGATTCGAGCACCACCGCAACTATATTATCCGGGGTGAGCTCCCCCGTCTCCCTGTAAAGTTCCCTTCGCAGCCTGACCCATTTCGTACACGCAAAAAATGTGTGAAAGGCATTGTCCTCCTCTCCTGAGCAGAACCGACAATCGGGGGACCGTGACTTACCGATTTTGTGCAGGTAAGACTGAAAACACCCGTGCCCGCTCAAAAGCTGGGTCAAATAGAAGTCAGTCTCACCATGCCTTCGATTTAGCCACGGTCTCACATCCGGGATGAGGCGTGCAGTCCACCTTTCCTTCGTGCACTTCACCCAAGACTGCTGCCAATCGTTGAGTGAGCGCTGTCTCTCTTCGCAGACAACCATCTCCCTCGCATCCTCGTTTCAGCGCAGGTAAATAGCGCGGCGCTCTCTAGCAAGAAGGGCGATAGGTATCACGCCTGCAATCACTCTCACCGCCGAGTCAGAGACTGTTGGATAAGAAGATGCAATTCTCAGTGCTCCTCTTCTCTGTACCCGTGCCAAACGTTTCCGGAATACCTCCTTGCTGAGAGCGTCGCCCCATACTTCTGCTCCGTAGAGTAGCACTGACTCTACAGCACTCATCAAGAGGCGTCTTCTTGATGGGCTGGGCCCCCCTACGTTGGTCATAAGTCGACTCAGAGCCGATATTCCCGAAGCAGCCTTCTCAGCCGTTGCCCTGATTTGCTCAGAGGAACTCATCTTCGAGTCGATCAGTAGCCCCAGGTAATTCACCGCTGGCTTCGATTCGATTTGTATGTCTCCAATACTGATCATCCTTACTCTACGGATCCTCTTTTTTGTCAAGATGACCACTTCGGTTTTCTCCAGTGCTAAACTCAGCCCGCGAGCAGTCATCCAGTCCCTCACTCGGCGCATTAGCATACCTAGCCTAAGTTGCGCTTGTTCAACGGTGCGTCCAGCGACCAGAGCCGCAACATCATCCGCATAGCCAACCAAGCGCGACTCATCTGGCATCTCAAGTCTCAGTAGCCCGTCGTAAGACACGTTCCACAGGTCCGGACCAAGGATAGATCCCTGGGCAACACCCGATGTAATTTCCATCCTTCGTTGGCCCTGTGTCGTGTCGTAGAGCAGGCTTCGGTCCTTTAGGTAGTTCCTCAAAAGCCGCATTAGATATTCTGGAACTTGAAAAGAGTTTTCCAGCGTATCCAGAACATCCAACCATCTAGCGGAGTTGAAGGCATTCCTGACGTCGAGTGTCACCAACAGGACGATCCGTCGCTTGGTGCGACTATATGCCTCTGCCTTTTGGACCACGCTCACCACCTCTGCAATCGCATCAATGGTAGAACGTCCTGCTCTAAAGCCGTACTGTCGAGGAGATAGGTCCCCAGCAGCACGAATCGCGTCAGTGAGTCTTCCCTTGATGAGTTTCTCTAGCACTTTCCCAGCCGTGTCTAGCGTGCATAACGGGCGGTATGCAGATGGCGATCCGGGATTTCCCTTCCCCTTGCTGATCAGCACGAGCCTCGCCACCTTCCATCGTACCGGGAAAACCCCGTACCGTAGGCAAGCGTTGAATGTGCTGAGCAGCAAGTCAGGACAATTGTGATAGACGAGCCGCAACACCTCAGCCGGAACACCATCTGGACCTGGAGCCTTCCTCGTTTTTAATGAGAGGACTGCCTCCTCCAGCTCCAGCTGTGTGAAGAGTGGGCACTCGACTGCTGTTTCACCATGGACAGCGTCAACACGGACGGGATGGGCGGGGAAGAGTCCCCGCACTATCGCGTCCATCTTTTCCGCGTCATGTATACAAGGCTTCCGTAGGGCACCAAGTTTCCCCATGACCAGCTTGTAGCCAAGGCCCCACGGATCCGTGTTCACATTGTCCAGTAGGTCTTGCCAGCAGCGAGCCTTGCTACTGTTGATCAGCTTGCGAAGGCATTTCCTTGCCGACTTATATGCTGCCACCTGCTCGCATGCCTCATCAGGGTTCCGCACCCGTTGAGCCTCAAGTCGAAGCTTGTGACACTCCCTTCGCTTTTCAGCGATTTGAGTTGACCACCAGTACACTGGGGGCTTGCCGTGCCGGGGTCTTTGACGGGGCATAGAAGCTTAGCAAGCAGTCGTAATGATGCTCATAGTAGAGTTCACCACGTCTTCAGCTGTCCGTTCTTTCGTCCCCTCCGAAGCTCCCTGCAGCGGCTCACCTGCTGTGAGAGCTCTCGACGTCCATCCTTCGGATGTTCGATCCAGTTGTGGAAGGCCGAGAGCACGGACGTTGGGAGACAGCATCACTTATCTCAAGCAGAATGCACTGATGATCACTGGCTGAGTAGTCCTCTAATACTTTCCAGTTGTGTATCCTTCGTACGAAGGACTCCGAGGCGAATGTCACGTCCGGCATGGTTCCCTCACAGCCAATGCGGCGGAAAGTCGGCGTATTTCCGGAGTTTAGTACGACGAGGGCCATCCTGGCCGCCATTTCCAGGACTCGTTTTCCCCGCGGATCCGTCTGAGGCATGCCCCACTCGATTGCTTTAACGTTGAAGTCGCCCCCAACGAGCACTTTGCCCTCTGCGTTCGAGACAGCGCCCTCCAAAGCATTAAGCTTGGCTTGGAAAGATGATATCGACTCGTTAGGCGTTAGGTACACACTAAAGAAGGTGATCCCTGAGCTCCGAACCCACACGAAACCATCCCCCCGTCCACAACTCTCCACTTGAAAGTTACTGTTCCGAACCCAGATGGCGGCAGTACCAGTTTCATCAGAATACCATAATGCAGGACTTTTATTATGGTGTTGCTCACTCAGCAGGAAGAAGTCGGCTTTAATGTCCCTCGCAAACTGCTCAAGCAGATTTTGGGCGGTTGAACTGCGGTGTAGGTTTGGCTGCAGGATACGGGTCATCGAAGCTCTGATTTGGCCTTGGCTAGGGCTTCCTGGAACACCCGGCATTTTCCTGATCCCAAGACGTGTCCAAAATCAGGTTTAGGATCAGCATCCTTGCAAAGAATGAGTGTGCCTATTTCGTAGACTCTTTTCTTTTATGTCCCATTTCACCGCATTTGTAACATAGGGAACTCCTATCGGGTCCTTTGCATACTTGTGTGGTGTGACCATAACCAAGGCATTTGAAACATTGAAGAGGCGTTGCTCTTCGCCATATCCTACAGACAACCCACCCTATTCGTACTTTGCCCTTGTTCAGGAATTGTTCGGCGTCCTTTTCGGTCAAGTCAATTATGGCCATGCGTCGTCCCCTGTTGTTTTCTGGTGTCAGTCTCGCTTTGATCCTTCCCACGCTAGGGAACTCCCTTTTGATGGCCTCTTCTACCTCGGCCAGATCCGTCACGCAGTCAATGTCCCGTATTTCGATCGTTGCCATCGGCTCGAGCGGGGCTATAGTTGCGCTTTTGCCGAGGACTTTCTTTACTGCGTCACAGAATGCTTCTTTATTGCCGGCCTCTGCTCCGAATTCGACCAGTATGTGGCCCGACCGCGTTGGTTGTACTACTTTAATGGTAGTATTGGTGTCTTCGGGCCTTACGTTTCCCCTGATGTCCCGCAGCATCTCCGCGTAGGATCGGCCATCTTGGGGCTTTACAAGCAGTGCCTGCTGCCGGGGTCTTCGTCGGGGCTTCTGCCTCTCCTGTTTTGCATCAGGTCCTTTTTCTAATTGGGCGTCCGTGCGAATTTTATTTTCTGGCTTTTTTTGAAAGAGTTTCTTCACGGCTTTCTTCGCTCCTTTTGTAAGCACTGTCTGGAACCCCTGATCTGGTGCTCCACGCGCGTCAAGTGCCTCTTCCTTCCTTCTTTTATCCCGATCTCCTTCGATTGTGCTAGACGCCATTCTTTTATTGACTTTTAATGATGGAGCTATCTGCATGTGGCCTTTAGATTTTGCCCAAAGCGCCTCTTTAGCCTTCTGTTCATCTTCGGCCCTTAACTAGCTTCTCCGATAGTGCCCTATGCGATCTAGGTGCTCCTCTCGTTCAAGGAGCCCTTCCTTTGCTACTTTGCTAATTTTTGGGGAGTCGCATGCAGCTTGTATTCTTTTCAGAACATCTCCCGCTTTTTGAAGTAGTCTTACTTCTTCGTATCGCTGGGCCGCAATTGTACCTTGCAACCATCCTTGGGAGAGGTTTTCGCGTTCCGTTTCCGAGTGCAGTACTTCCGCCACATTTTCAACGTTGGCGGTACAATCACGCGGTGTCTGGTCACTCTTTGCTTTTAGTGCCGTAATCTCCTCGTTTGCTTCTGGATTTTTCGTTGCAATGTCGGGATTTTTCACCCTTGCATCGGTCGCTTTAGTAACGATCGCAGCGGTGACAATCGAATTTTCGGTGCTCTTTATGTTATCTTCCACTGCTCGAACTCCTGAAGCATCCTGCCGAGTCTCCCGCTTCTCCTTAATAGGACGCTCGGGCGTTCGCATTATTTTTTTGCTGCGCCCAAACGCCGCAGGAATCTCGGTCTGCACCAGACTGTCTGCTTTTCTCCGTTTTTCGTCTACCGTCACTGGCGTCGTGTTAGTCTTCGTTTTGGATTTTTTTGGTCTTTTGATTGCTCCAGTTTTGTTAGGTCCCCCCTCGGAGCCGCTATCTCCGTTCGTGTGTGTAGTCGCCTTTTTGGTCCCATGGTTATCTTTGCAGAGCAGGGAGGCCATGCGAGGGTTGGCACAAGCCCTTATGGGGACAAGTGCTCAGAGCCAGACCAGCGCTAATCGGGAGTCCGTCTCAACCGAACCTACACCACCAACCCAATGGTGCGAACTTCGAACGTACTCCGAGGGCTGCCAAGGTTTTACCGGGACGGAGACGGTATGATAGTTGAATTGGAGCCGTTCACACACGAGTTTCACCTCGGCGCTAGTGTGCAAAGCAACTAGGTCCACACCATCACATCCGCCAGCCCAAAGCGTCAATTCCAGTTCGTTGTCCAAAGCGTAGTCCAGATACAATCAGAGTCGTTACCTGTCATCCCAGGAGGGAACCTCATGGCACCCCCCATATTCTCGGGTCCGTGGGGGCGGCACTCCCCAAAGAATGCTAGCCTCCAAGAATGTTCTTGTCGACTGGCTTTCTCCCTGCGGGAATTTCCTCGGGTACGTGGGGGCGGAACTCCCCAAAGAATGCTAGCCTCCAATAGTGGTCTTGTCGACCGGCATTCCCCCTGCGGAGTTTCCTCGGGTACGTGGGGGCGGAACTCCCCAAAGAATGCTAGCCTCCAAAAGTGCTCTTGTCGGCCTGCATTCCCCCTGCGGGGGTCTCATTGTAAGTTAGAGTTATTCGGAATTCGTCCACCAGCCAGCCAGGCCAGACCAAAGACTTCAACTTGATGTTCCTTGTTGTCAGAGAGCTCGAACTTCAATGCCTTGCTCCAACAGGAATATTTTTTGTAGGTGCTTCATGATTTGAGCACAGTTTTCTGAGCCTGAACCCACTGTTAGACAGAATTTCGACGATTTGTTTCTACTTTTCGAGCAATTCCGCAATGCTACCCGTCCCGAAAATCGCGTCGTCGACATACATATTCTCTTTTATAACTTTAGCACCTAAAGCTTTATGCTTTTCATAGGTGTTGGCCAATGCGTGCAGGGACTTGATGGCAAGGTATGGTGTGGCTGTCATTCCATAGGTGACGGTGTTGAGTTGAAATTAGTTAATAGAAACTTGTGGGTTTTCTCTCCAAAGCACCGATTGAAATTTTCGATCCTTTTCAGCTATTAAAACTTACCGGTACATCTTCTCAATATCAGCCGTGCAACCATAACGAGGCAATCGGAAACGCAGTAGAACTGACAAAACATCTTCCTGTATTTTAGGACCAGTATGTAGTATATCATTCAACGATATATTAGATGACGTTTTAACCGGTTTGATGGATCTGCACGTATTTTGCAGCAAGGAAATGCACGTATTTTGCTACAAATCTGCCAGATGTTGTTCGTCTGGTTGTTTCTTTGAAGCGAGTTTTGCACTTTCTTTCTTGGGTGGTCAATCCTGGCGAATTTTCAATGTTTTCCAGCCGCCGAAATCGCTCGATCTGCGAGTTTAGGTTAATTGACTCTTGTGTACATATACAGCAATTGACATCGTCAGTATTACCTTGACTTTTAACTTTTCCTGCAACAATCCAACCAAATGTTGTACATTGTAGAACAGGCAACTCATTTCCAAGACTTAGTCGCTGATGTTTCACTACATCGAAGTAGTGGTCACCTCCGATCAAAATATCGACTGAACCTGGTTGTCCAAAGTGTGGGTCGGGCAGTTGAACATTGTTTGACAAGTCCCATGACTTTGTATTCAAATATCTTGAAGGTTGATTTGTAATGATTTGAGGGGCAAACAATCCCTTAACTTGAAGCTTCTTTAATTGCTTTTCCATAATGCAATTAATTTGCAATCCAGAATCCAATACTGCTCGACATTTAATATTTTGGCCGTTACTTGTTGATACTATAACTTCTATTGTACCAAGCAGCACGTATGATCCGCCATTTGACGTATTTTGTGATTTGATGGGGCAAACAATCCCTTAACTTGAAGCTTCTTTAATTGCTTTTCCATAATGCAATTAATTTGCAATCCAGAATCCAATACTGCTCGACATTTAATATTTTGGCCGTTACTAGTTGATACTATAACTTCTATTGTACCAAGCAGCACGTATGATCCGCCATTTGAAGTATTTTGTGTCATCAATGCCGTTTTGATACCAGATGATAATGTCCCAGCCTGTAGTTTGTTGGTGGCTTCCATTTCAAGCTTTTTCTCTTCAAAATCCTGATGAAGAAGAGTGTTTTGTTTCAATTTGCATTTAACGCATACTCCCGCTGTGCAGGGAGATGCTCTATCCAGACTGGAGATAGTTACAGCACAACTGCTTTCTATTCACAATTTCCAGTCGTTGCTGAATTGATTTCTCACGAAATTCATTGCAGGCAAATAGATGATGGGACTGCTTACAAATAAAGCATGTGCTTGCGAGCAAGGTAGAAGTTCAAACCTTCGTGGGTTTTTCAATTTTCTCTATAACATTGTGATTTAGTGCTTCTAGCGATTGGAAGCGTGTCTCCAAAAACTCTAAGACGTGCATCATAGTATCCAGTGATCTAGGATTCATCAAACATTGTTCGTCTAAAGAATGAGTAGTTTTATCCAACATTTTTAAGATGGTTTAAACTAATATTGGGTCCCAATGCTGTATCTGGATACCTAGCGTTTCAAGGCTCATCAGGCATTCCATCGTTACGTCATGAAGCCGCTTTATGGCGTACGCTGATTCTATTTGAACAGATGGATGGCTCATTAACTTGTTCAAGAGCGATGTCAGCAACAACCTTTTATTGTCATATCGCTGTTTCAAAATCTCCCAAGCCGCCTTATAATTTTGGCCAGATGCTGGTAAATGTTGGATTAAGGCATGCGCTTCTCCGCTAAGGTTGCTAATCAAATAGTACATCTTTTGTACCTCGCTGATCGCTTGTTTATCAACTAATTGGGTGAACAGTTCTTTGAACTGTGTTCACTACAAATAGCTGTCATCAAAGTCTTGTAGTGAATTATTTAGATTAAATATCTGTGAAGGACTGCAGCGATGGTCTGCTACCTCGGCAAAAGAGAATCTTGAGATCCGCCGAGATTGGCCTTGTCTGGGGACGCGTGAAATTTCGCATTCACGAATTAAACATGGTAACATGCCGATCGACTGGTGTCGAGGCCGAGGTAACCTAATAAGGACTAGGAAATTGCTGGTTCAGATAACAAATTGGGCTGGCCTGGAGGAAGCGAACGGACTTGCAGAAACTTCGTCGTTACCGACGATACTTATGGCCCACAAATAAGAGTGGGGTATTCAAGTGGAAGCGGTGCCCCCTCGCACCCTCCCAACCAGATCAAGATCCTAACGTAGACGAGGAATATAACAACAAAAAAACCTTATGCGTCTCAGAATTCATGCACACGCCATTATGAGATGCAAAGATACGTGATGGCCAACGGACGAGATGTGTGGATGACAAAAACAGATGTGATAAATTTCGATAGCAGCTGTTTACAAACAATGCACTGCTCGCGCTTTTCGCACATTTTCTCTTTAAAATTCCTTCGTTTGATTTTCGATTACTCAACAATCATTCAAACGGACGCTGAGACACTCCAAATGATCCATAACACGCCGGTTACTGTAGTCGTCATTCAAACGCAACACAAATTCATGAAAGGTGACTACAAAAACAAAACTCAACTACTCGATCGATTTATGTCATGATTCCCACTGCAGAAATAGTTGGCGGCTAAAATTGATGGAAATTGCGAAGGAATCGTTCACGCGCACTTTCCCACTACAGTCAGTCGATCGCCGTGGGCTTCTCCCATTCTCAGTCGGCTCGATTTTCAATAAAATCGCGCTTTTTCAAATCGCCCGTGGACGGCCAACCATCACGACCAATTTCAATTCAAGACTCTCTTAATTTAATTCTTGCGGATCACGTTTTCCCGACGTGCTCACCGGTTCGCTAATTTAAGTCGACTCCTCGATCCATCCAAATCTTTTCTTTCTTTTCCCGTGTCGCAACGGTACCTCGAATACAGCTGCTCGTTCAGCCGACTTAGATTGCATTCGGCAATGCAATACACGGACAGGATGCACCAAATCAGTGTCCGAAATTTTAATTTACAGATTTGAATTTTTTCTTCTTTATTTTTTTGGTTTTAAAAAAATTAACAGAAGTAAAGAAAAATGAAAAAGATTTTGAATAATGATAAAAGGTCAAATATTATACAGAATATAATTAAACGGAAGCGTTTAAATTTAATATAAAATAAGATTGATATAAAATTACATTTAATAATAATGATATGAAAAAGAAAATATTTTATAATTTACAACTATGAATGGAAATTATGAAATCTTTTTCCAAATCTACAATTAAATTTCGGATAAGGGTTAAGAAGGTTTTCGACCAGTTTGCTTGTGTGACTGCTTGATTACTACAGTCTGGTAATGAGATCTTCGAAAGTTTAATTCTTGTCTCGTTTACTCCAAAATAGGAATGTCGCTCCCGCATGCTAGCTTTTCTTGTATAAGAATGAAGCTTTCTTGAATAGTATGATTGATTTCCTCGTAAACCATTTTGCCTTCGCTGCTGCTATAACCATCATATGTTTCCCAAACTGTCTGGTTGTTACTGTCTAGCAGCTTTTTTTGATTTATTAGAAGACCAAGTTTAAATTCCAAAAATTGTTTCGATTGATCTTCCTGAATCCGATTTTGGATATCATCAGTTATTCGCCGGGCATACGCAATGAGACCTGTTCGTTATTTCATCAATCGCGATACTGTGCTTGCTCCAGATTCATCCTCTGGACCTGCTTGGAAATTTCTCAGTATTTCATTGAGCCCTTCAGCATGCTTTGAGATGATGCCTTTGACCTAGTCAAAGTAATTCTTTTCAAAATATGAGCTATTACCATGCGTCTCTTTGAAAGCAGAAAGCGCCCTGTCATTCGACTCAAACATCTTCAAATTGGTTTCTAGGACAGCTAACCTTTGCTTCACGTAATCTTCGGGTTTCCTGTCCTTGCTATCTTTCTTAAAGTCAAGGAAATTCTGTTCAATAGCGTTTCCCAGCTCCAACTGAGCTTTCACTAATGCCTCCATCCCCGTAATCCACTGAAGATCACGTCGGGGTCACCAAAAATCTATGTTCACGTTTCTCTGCTAGGCAGTTAGTACAAAACACCAGTTGCTTGCTAATTTGGTGGATCATCAAATGAGCCCAAATAACTCATTCTGATGGCCGATAATAAAAGAGAAAAAAGAAACCGTCGTGGTGCGTGGACGTGTTTTATATTTGCTCCGCAACCAATTCTGAACATTTTCATTAATTAAATCTAAATAGTGCTAAGTATAAAATAAAATAGTGTTAAATTTGTGTCTTTATTTATAAATAAATCCAAGTATTTATATTTTAAAGTTATAGCAATCGTGACCCAATTGTGCCATCAACTCAATATCGACGTTTTGTCCCAGTGACCCTATTTCTGTGAGCGACTGAGCATAGTGCTTTTAATGAAAGTCATATTTATATTTGAACCGTAAGCACATTACCGCTTTTTAATTTCGTGACAAATCTGCTTCTAATTAATTTATTGATTTTACTGATATGTGCTGAATCTGCATTTTGTGATAATTGAGTGTTGGTTTTAGTATTGAGCAATTAAATAAACAATCATACAATCTTGACATTGAATTGCCAGAACTCAACTATTATTTAAAAAAGAAAATGAATTTCAAATGTAATCTCCCCAATTGTGTCGCATTCGATCACACATTTAAATATGTGATATGTAAAAGTTTTTGTAAGAGAAAATTGCATGGTGCATGTATGGATGCTCCAAGGGATTGGTTTCATTCCTATTTGGAGTCACATTTCATCTGCTTGGACTGCCAAAACGTTGAGGAGAAATTTAAAGCTGTTTCTGATCAAATAACTGATCGAATTGATGTCCTCATCAATGAAAAAGATCGATTGATTGCCCGCCAGAGCTTAAAGTCCCGAGCAAACGATGAAAGCTTTGTGGAAATGGCTACTTGCTTTGATGATCTTGCTTCGACACTATCAAGTAGCAATAACAACATCACAAGAGCTCTTGACAAACCCCTCACTTCGATGAGAAACCTAATTTCCAATCTACATCTTCGGAGCACTGAAGACTTGAACAAAGACAGCATGAAAGAGTTACTGGAAAATCTATTGATGAAGGTACCAGCGCAACAACAAAATAGCACGCTCCTCTCTGAGGTATTAGCGAAAATCGAAGTTCTAGATAAACGATTCGCCTCTTTGGAAGTAACAGTGCAAGGCTTTTCGGTAACTCAACGTGGCGCATGTTCCCTGTTTAACTGATACACAGCCCAGTAGTCCACAATCATCAAGTCCAAAAAGCCCAAAGCTCATCTACAAACTTGGAACCTTCTGGTCAACAGAAGAGTGGGATAATCGCATCAAAAGACTTGCGGATTCAAACCAAGAGGCAAACTTCTGCACTTTCTATGTAAAAGGAAGTAAAAGGATTTGTAATGAGGCCAAAATTCGAAAAACAATTGAAAACGACCTTCTAATCAGTGGATGCAGAGTTGAGCAGCTACCTTCCCGCAATCAGCAAAGACATGGCTTCAAAGTTTTGATTCCAACGCGATATGCCTGGCTTTTCACGAGATTCAAGAAGAAGAATGGTATTTGTTCCTGGTGCGGCATGGTTTTCAAGAAATGGATTGATCAAATCGCGAGCCCTGGATCCAAGGGCAGTTAAAAAAATAAGTAGCGCTAAGTATGTATGTAAGCCCATTACCCTTACTAATGGTCCAAGAGCAACTTCTAACATGAATCCTAAACTTCAATCCCTATTTTCTCCTTCGAAACGCTTGAATGCCTTCAACGCTTCGGATAACTGTAGCACTTCGGTTGTCGACCCAAAACTTCATTCTATTAGCGTTAGTGCTGGTTTCCAGTTGGAATCAGTCATTGACGCAGAGGCGTCTACTGCACAAAACCTAGAAGCAGCTTCCTCTTTAAACAATAAATCTTCTACTATACAGGGCACTTATAATAACTTCGTGCGTGGAGAAGATTTAATTCCGAATTCGTCTGGATCAATTTTACAGCCCATATCACTTGCTCCTAATAATAACAACCAATCCTTTTTAGACCCGTGGTTGCCGCCTACAGTCAAGGCCACTAGAGTTTCGGGTGCTGACCTCGAACAAAGATATTTAATATCTCGACTTAGAGATAATAAAATTTCCGAATCGGTTCGGCTCTACCTGCCATATATGCTCAACGCATCAGAAACCACTTGCATAGATGTGAAAACGAAAACAAGTCTGAAAATCGTGATTCAGAGAGAAGGTCTTCCAATTGATCTGGACGCTCTCCGGCATCTGTATTCTTCCTACTATGAAGAACTAGGTATCACTGTTAACCAGGCAAAAAAAGATCTCGAAACCTACGCACCACATGTTAGTTCAAATCATATCTCGTCATTGCAAAGGGCAAGGGCACAGCATCATAAATTTTTTCGTCCCCAATAAGCAGAAGATTTTAAAGTTATTTTACCATAACTGTGATGGTATACGTAGGAAGTTAAACAAACTTTTTCTTGACGCAAAGTCGTGCCATTTTAATATGCTGACCCTGTCCGAAACATTGTTGAATGATTCTCACATTAACGAAGAGATCCTTAATAGTGAATGGAATATATACAGAGGCAATAGAGATCGTCACAGCAGAGGACAATCACGAGGAGGTGGTGTTTTAATTGCAGTACACAACTCCTTTATGAGTGAGCTATTAAATTCCACGCAATACAAATTATTCCAGCATAAAGTGGTTAAAATAAAGTTGGGAAGATCTTATTTATATATTGGCGTTTTTTATGTCCCCCCAAATCCTAACGATACTGTCTACGACGACGTTTGTCAAATTGTTGCTGAAATTGGTGCAATTACAAATGAAGAAGATAAGATTATAATTACTGGTGACTTTAATCGTCCAAACTTAAAGTTTGTGGTCGATGAACAAGACGGCCTCCTTCTTCCTATCAATCTCCTAAATAGTATTGATTTTAATCTCATGAGCACCTTTAATAGTAATGATTTGCAGCAAGCAGCTCCTATACCCAACCAAAATGGCAGATAGCTAGATCTTATTTTCTCTAACTCTTACGACGAAGTAGCGGTCAGTTCAACTGATGACAACGAGCATCTGTTTTCTAATTCAGTTCATCACTCCCTTTTTACCGTTGAATTGTCCACTTCTGATACTTCTAATTCTATATCGTATAATTTCACTATGGTATATGACTTTCGTAATGGCAATTACGATCAAATCAATTGTCTTTTATCCCGAGTAAATTGGAATGACACTTTGTCAACGTTAGACTTGGATACAGCATTATCCACCTTTTATAGCATCATCTTTGACGCCGTTGAATCATTCATACCTAAAATAAAAAAAAGACAAGACTTCAGAGCCATGGCTAGGAAGAGATCTCCGGCATTTACGCAACGAGAGAAATAAACTTTACAAGCTCCTTAAACGCAATAATGATGCCAGCGATGAGATCAAGAGTAAGTTTAACGAGAGTGCTCTCGAATTCAAACTAAAATCGCAAGAAGCATATCAATCGTACGTTAACGTTGTAGTGGAGGAAACTATTTCCAATCCAAAAAAGTTTTTTGACTTCGTAAACGTTAAGCATAAAACTCATGGCTATCCTTCGATTATGACATACAAAGACTCGACGTCATCTTGTGTAGAGCAGATCTGCGAGTATTTCGTAGACCACTTTCAGCATGTTTACTCGTACTCTGCTACTCCACTAAACCTAGAGCCTCCGGAACAATCGTCTGGAACCCTTATAGAGAACATGTTGATTTCAGAAGATGAAATTCTCCAAGCTATCGAGGATCTCGATTTAAACAAAGGACCTGGCCTAGATCTGATTCCACCCTGTTTTTTGGCCCACTGCAAAAGTGAACTGACTAGACCCCTCTTCATCATTTGCAATAAATCCCTATCTAGTGGTATCTTTCCTACAATTTGGAAGCCATCCTTTATAACACCAATACATTAAAGAAGGTGAAAAACGGCTTATGGTGAACTACAGGGGCATTGCTATCTTATCTGCTATGCCAAAACTGTTTAAAAAATTATTTGTAGTAAAATTTCTCCCATTATCGAACCATTTCTTAATGAAGAGCAACATGGTTTCCGTAAAAACAGATCTACTACCACTAATCTAATCACTTTGACGTCAGATATTCTTTGTAGAATGGAGCAAGGAAATCAGATTGATGCCATGTACACAGATTTTAGCAAAGCATTTGATAGAGTGAACCATGGAATTTTGTTGGAAAAACTCCGTAGCTTCGACATATCTGGTTCAATACTAAGCTGGATTCAGCCTTATTTGCAAGGCCGCACACAATTTGTCAAGTTTCAAGGGCAGTTCTCGCGTGAGATCAATGTCGCCTCTGGGGTTCCTCAGGGCAGTCATCTCGGTCCACTTCTATTCAATATTTTCATCTCAGATCTTTCACAAGCGCTGTCTGATATTTCGTACCTTTTTATGCTGACGACCTCAAACTATATCGCAGTATACAATCTTTAACTGATGTATCTTTTCTTCAATCCAAACTAACTGCCCTCCACCAATGGTGCGATATGAACCATCTTGAACTAAATCTGGAAAAATGTTACGTGATAAGCTTTTCAAGAAAAAGGAATGTCGATATATATAACTATAAAATTAACAACACACAACTGCGAAAAGTTGATAAAGTTGTAGACCTTGGCGTAGTATTAGACGCCAAACTCAGATTCAACCTTCACTACGATGAAATTTTGTGCAAAGCTTATAAGATGCTGGGTTCTATTAAACGGAGGGCGAAAGAATTCATGAATATTTGGGCCACAAAATCCTTGTTCGCCTCGCTAGTCTGTCCTATTCTCGAATACGGCTGCAAAGTCTGGGACCCTATATACGACATCTATAGCCGTAGGCTTGAGTCTGTACAAAAACAATTTTTATTCTTTGCCTTAAGATCTCTGTACGACCCGACTTCTTTTCACAGCCTACCATCTTATGAGGATCGACTTCGAACATTAAACCTGACATCACTCGCTTCCAGGAAGAGTCGCTTTGTCTGCATGTCTACCTTTCGACGTAATAAGGTACAATATTCAAGTTACTGTTTTGTCAGACAAGATGCACTTTCACGATCCTATTAGAGTCACGAGACACATTCCCATGTTAACCACGAGTACACACCACACCAATTATGCAGACAATGAGCCGGTTAACAGATGCTGTAAGGCATTCAATAAATTTAGTGATCTGTATTCCCCAACCACTTCCAAGTCATGTTATAAATCCAAAATATTAAAAGTCCTCAAATCATTGACTACATAATTAAGATTGTATTATTGTATTGGTATTTTACTTCAGTTAAATTTGATTTGTATTTTAATTTAAATGGGCCTTGTTTGGCGACTGAATAAATAACCAATTATATTGTTGTTACAGTTTTTAATGAATTTTAGTTTCATTGAAGATGTACCACGCAGATTCCATTGTCGTGATCTAGGACTGGAACTGAATTGACTACCGCATAGCATATGTCAGGTCGTGTACATTGTGCCAAATACATTAGACAACCAATTGCCTTTTGGTACGGAACATACTTCATGAACTCAATATCTTTTATTTCTGATGCACAATCTTTAGCTAATATCTTTTCACTAGAATTCATTAGTGTCATCGTGGGTTTGACCTTTTCCATCCCAAACTTTAGTAGAACTTTCTCAATATATCCCTCTTGATCAATTGCAATTGAACAATCAGATATTGTTAAACGCATTCCAAGGATTTGTTTCGCTACTCCAAGCTCGTTCATTTTGAACTGTTGATGGAGTTGCGTTTTAATATGTTTGAGTCAGTCGGTTTTATTTGAGAAGAGCAAAAAATCATCACCATATACCGCTAAGATAAGTATATTTTCCTTTTTTGCTTTGACATAAATCTACGGATCATGCTTCGATCTTTCTAATCCAAATGATTTCAGTGTTTTGTCCAGCTGTTGATTCCAGACCCTACTGGACTACTTTGGTCCATATAAGGTCCTTTTAAACAACATACCATCGATGGGTTTTCTCGACTCTGGTAGTACGCAGGTTGTTCCATATAAATTTCTTCCGAAAGGTTTCCTTGAAGAAAAGCAGGAAATAGGATCCATCTGTTCCACCTTGAGGTTTAATTGAGCTGCAATTGCGAAAAGATATCGCAGAGAACTGTGTCGGACAACAAGTGAGAATGTGTCCTCACAGTCCACCCCCTTTCGCTGCGAGTATTCTTTTTTGACCAACTTGGCCTTGTAGCGATCAATTTGTCCGGTAAGATCAGGTTTTTGACGGAAGGCCCATTTAGATTTTATTGCCTTTCGATTGTTTGGTAAAGCTTGAAGTGTACATGTATCATATGCGAGTAGTGACTGCATCTCTTCTTCTATAGCCAGCTTACACTGGTTCGCACCAGGTTTGGATAATGTTTCTTCTGGCGTCGCCGGGTCATCTCGGAAGTATTTCTGGTACGATGCAGGTGCTGAGAAACCTTCCAACGGTTCCATTTCATCTTCAGGAAAGGAAAAAGAAGAAGAATCACCTTTTTCTAGTAAAAAATCAGTATACTTGCCTGGAGTTTTGCGCTCTCTTTCGCTGCGCCTCAACACCAGTGCCAAACAATCTGAATCAATTGATGCGACTGCATCTTGAACACTATCTTCGTGTATTACATCTTCTTGTTCAATGCTAATAACGATATCTTTGACCAGATTGTTGTGATTGTTTTCAGCTTCACTTTGGTTGCTGATCTCGGGTGGTTGCATTTCGTCTTGGTAGATGAGCTCAACTTTGTTACTCATTGGTGACTTCTTAAATGATTCGGATGCAGAAACATAAGAGTCTTCATTACAAAAGTATACATCTCGACTTTTAAAAATACAATTTTTAACTGACTATAATACATTCGATGGATTTTAGATCTCATTTTTTAGGGTTTTGTAAAATAATTTTACAAAACCCTTCTAAAATCGCGTCCTGTCTGTCCGTCTGTCCGTCTGTCTGTCCGTCCGTCCGTGTGTCACAGCAGTTTTTCTCGGAAACTACTTAAGCCAGAAACATCAAATTTTGTATGTAGGTGTAAAGTGGTGTTCTCTTCAAAGTTCGAATACAAAAAAAATTTTATAAGGTATTTAAGGGGGGTCTCCCCATATAGGGGAGTGACCCCCCGAAAAAAAAATTTCATTGAAGGTGGCCGATATGGGTATCAAATGAAAGGTCTTGATAAGAACTTTTCAAAACAGGTCTTTGTTTGGCAAAGTTTGCTTCGAGGGGCGCACAGGGAGGGGAAATACACGAAAAATTTGTGTCCCCCCCCTCGCGATTGGACACCTGTGATCAGAAAAATCTGAAAAAAATCAGGAATGTAGGCCTTGGTGAGTACAACAACAACAAATACGTTAGAAGTCGCAATTCACTCAACTTTGTTAGTAATAGTATGATTTATCGATTTTATGTTTTCTTGAATAAAATCTTAACGGTACCCTTAAATTCTATGAAATTTAGTACATAGATGACTATTCATAAGGTTGATCTATCCTGAAAGTTTCATAAAGATTGAATCATATTTAGCGAAGTTATAGCGGTTTGAATTTTCCTGTATTACTATGGAACAATATGCGCTGCATTTATTACTATGGCAACATATGGCTATGGAACAACATGCGCTTTTTACCGACTCAGACACTACAGTTTTGCTAGGATTTGCATGAAAATTTCAGGAATGATAGGTGTCATGAATATCTTTGCGAATCGGTTCAGCTAGTGGTATCAGTAATCGTAAAACAAAATGGTGGCTGTTTTAAATGCGAAGATTGAATAATTTTGAGTTATTTTTTCCCAACTTCAACGTTTAAGGTGCATGCTTTGAACACTTGATTCAATTTGATGAATGACTGAAGATGAGTACCTACAATTAATACTCATAAGCGAAGCAAGTCAAGGAGGCGGGAGAGAGCTCCTAGCGAAAGGGCTTTGTAACCATTCTAGGATTCGAAAAAATTGGCCATGAATCGATGATAACAGTACAGGAAAGTTGGCTCCTGAAAATAAAAATTCATCAAACGTAGCCGGTATGAGTATGAAATGAAAGTTTTCATGGGAGCTTTTCAAAACAGTTGTTAAACTGTCAGTTTTTGCTTCAGTGGGGGCACAGGGGGGAAATACATGAAAAATGTGTTTCCTCCCTAGCGAATGGATATCTGAAATAATTATCAAGGGAGATATTTATGAGTATAACAACAACAAAAATCTCAGAACACGAAATTCGTTCAACTTTGTTAATAATAGTATGATCTTCGAATTTCATATTTTCTCCAATAAAATCGTTTCTTGATTTGATTCGATCTGGTGACTGCATTTTGTAAATTGAATACAAAACCCTTCTGACATGACCGTAGGTCTGTTTACCCAACTTGTTGTTTTTAGGAAGTATACAAAAATTTTGCTCGAGTTGTCATTAACAATCGTTATAAAATAACGACTTCCACCAAGCGAACTGTGTTCTATAGGTCCACATATGTCAGTTTGCACTAATTTAAGCAGCTCATTAGCTCTGCTGTCGCACATACTGAATGGCAACCTATGTTGTTTGCCAATGGCGGACACCTTGCAGTCTTTGTAAATTTTTTTGATGAAATATATTCCAGTTACCAGTTCACTGCATAGTTTGCCTAAAGTTTCGTTGTTCAGGTGGCCCATTTGACGATGTCTTTAGTGCATTTTGAACTAAACGCAAATGCAACATTCTTTGTCGCGTTCGTGTCCAATTTAGACAAGTCATTAACGTTTATGCCTGTGGCAATTATTTGTTTTTTTTGAGTTTATAATTTGCTGTTGAACTCTACGGTGTGACCTTGTTTTACAATTTGACCAACCGATAAAAGATTGACGAATAAATCAGGAATTAACTTCGCATCATTGACTTTAAGTGTAGAGGTATTGCATGCTGGTCTTATCGTTGCAGTTCCACGCTCTTTTACCTGCATCTTGCTTTTGTTTGCAGCAATCACTGTTCCAAAATCTTCATATAAACAATCCCGCATGTTTTCGTTAAAACTCATGTGCGATGTGGCCCCTGAGTCAAAGTACCATGCGTCTTTGTTTATCGGATTATCTATTATATGTTACACAAAACACAACTGACTGCATCAAAATTTTTGCTTTTATTTGTGTTGCAGTAACTTCTTAAGCGGCAGTTTTTCACGATATGGCCAAAACTATTACATATTCTGCTGAAAATAGAAAAAGACAGCTTCCTTTTAATTTTGTGTATTTTATTTATTTTTATTCTCGAAATCGATTTTCGACTGTAATCGTTCGGTCTTCTTCAGCGATTAATTTATTTTTACTCACATTCCTGCTTATATACTAGCTATGTTTAAGGAAATTTACTCTAGATCATTAAAAAGTAATCAGGGGAAATCTGCTTAAGCTAATAAAAGGTAGGAAAGGTAATTTACAAAAGGGGTAGTTATCAAAATATTAATTTTACATGATTCAGAAAAGATATTATTATTTAATTAATTTAAATAGCCATGATCTGCAGTTTCCGTCATCCTGATTCATCAAATTTTTCCTTTCCCGGGTAATTGCCAGGCTTTCCATCACGTCCAATTCACGTGTATCTCTAGCTTCCTTGATGACTACAGCGTCCTCCATTGTTATCTCGTGTCCCTTCGTGATATGTTCCGCTACCGCTGACTTGAAATTCGAAGTTCTTTCTTTCTTTCTTGCTGCTGCTGCTTCGCCTAGATGCTCCTTGATTCGCGTGCCGATGAGCCTCCTCGTTTGACCTATATACACTTCTTCACAAGTGGGACATTCGATGCGATAGATACCAGATTTCTCGTGTGGTTCGCGCTTGTCTTTCGTTGATCCGAGAACGTTTTTGAGCTGGTTCTTGCTGCTTGATTCGATTAACCGTTCAGAATTGATCTGATTTATTCGCCGCTTGATCCGATTGCTGATGCCTTCGTGATAAGTTAGAGCCTTTCAGTACGTTCTTTCGGTATTCGCATTTGATAATGTTGATTGTCCCTGACGCTGTCTATTAATCTGGATCTTCTGTGCCATTCTCCTAATCGTCGAGCCCTTGAAGCCGTTTAGTTTAGCTGTCTCAACAATGTACCTCATCTCCTTTTCCTTAGCTTCCTTGCTTAGCGGCAAATCGAGCATTCTGTGGATCATGGCTCTGTACGGAGAAACCTTGATTTGCTGCGAATGATTTGATGTATTTGGAATCGTTCTTTGTGTGTGAGTTGCTTTCCGGTATACATCGAAAGTTATATTTGTTTGAGTCCTCCTTACTACTATATCTAGGAACGATAGTTTACCGTCTTTCTCTTCCTCCATCGTGAATACTATATTTTTGTGGGCTCCATTCAGGTCAGCAAGGACCTTCTCCACGTTACTCCTTTTCACATATGCAAACGCATTGTCCACATATCGGACCAAATGTTTTGGTAACTGGCCTTTCTCCTGCAGTCCGTCTTCTAGTTTCGTCATAAATATCTCGCTGAAGAATGGTGAAAGTGGATTTCCCATCGCAACTCCGCCTTTCGTCTTATAAAATTTCCCCGGAAAGGTGAAATAATTTTCGATCATGCAAAGTCTCGCAAGTTGGATATACTGCCTAGTTTTTATTTTCCAAGATAATGAGTTTTCTTGGAGGAAAGCCATTCTTCTATATATCCCAGTGTCTCCATCACCGGAATACTCGGGAATAGAGCTTTCACGTCGAAAGACACCATAATTTCGTCTTGCGCTGGTGGGCCAAACTTCAGGATTTTCTCGGAGAATTCTTTGCTGTTTTTTACAGATCTACCATTCATTTGGGTCATTCCCTTAAATTCGTTCACCAACCATCTTGCCAGTTTTTGGGTCGGTGCATTCACGGCCGAAATAATCTCACGCATTTCGTTCCCCTCTTTGTGTATTTTTGGCAAACACTTGATCCTAGGCAAAGTAGGGTTGCTCACTCTTACCTTCGTCAATTCGCCAATTAATGACTCACAACTTTTAATTGTCCTTTCGAATCTTTTCATGGATTCCTCTAACGGGCTCCGGCGTAGCTCGAAGAAATTACCGCTGCTTAGCTTTTGTATGACCGCCTCATCATACTTGCTTTTATCCATCACTACCACTGTGTTTCCTTTATCGGCCTTGACAAAGTGAACAGGTTTCTTTTTCAGTTCAGCAGCTATGCTCGCCTCTTCACTGTTTACCACCTTTTTCGCTCCCCTTATCGCCTCGACTATATCATTCCTTGCCATCGTTTTCTGTGCTTCCGGTAGTCTGCTCATTGCTGCCTCCGTTTCTACGATGATCTCCTCTATAGGTATTTTTGATGGTTTTATGGCGTAATTTAATCCCATGTTGAGTAAACGCATTTCCTTTTCATTAAAAACTATACTCGATTTGTTGACAACCAGTCCGGGGATTATTCTGCACCTGGGTCCATTTCGTGATTTTTTGAATGACATTTGACATGTGTCTGTGTGGAAAGCTGAGCTTTCACTGCCGGGATATACGTCTTGCAATAACTTTGTTTTTAGACATCACCATTAATTCTTTTGCCTGAATTCTCCAAAGCTATTATCACAGGGCGGTAATCATCTGGAAGTCCAGCAAGCAGTAATGGGCCAATCAATACATGCTTCATTTATAGGAGATCCAATTCCGTTTAGAGATGGAGCTGTGGTAATGATTTCCTTTATCTAGATGTGCATAGAACCGCAATTTGCAAGTGACGTTGTAATGAGCTTACGCATAAGTGCTACTTGACGTGTTAACCCACTATCTTCGTATGCATTTGCTAGCCGCTTCCACAACTCCTTGGCTGGTTTTGCACCCTGTATATGCACATAGCACGTAGGATCATTCATTAAAGTCAACTTACTTTTTGCATGTCGCATCGAGTTCATAATCAATTGTCGTTGTCATAAGAACGCTCGCGCAGCAATCTTCTATGTCGGGTAGTTTTCCTACCGAGTAGTCTATCAATTGAAATGCTGCTGGCACTTTCTCGAGGGGCCCATAACCTATTAGTAGAAAAGAAGGAAAATACGTGTGGTCAGCTTGGTGACAATGACAGAAGTGACATTTTATTTGAAATAGATTATGAAGTACATAAAAGATAAATAACAGTGTAACAGTGGACATTCAGATTATAGGGTGACTTTAACAGTTTCACTCAATTGTTCTTATTTTTCGCTCAAATGTGTTTTTCATTTTCTGGACACTTCAATTAGTTTTCCACCTAAACGATGATTTCACTGCGTGTTCGTCTGTGTGAGGAGAAGATGTGAATTCATCAAAAGTCAGTAAGGCAGTTATCATCTGCTAAAACAGTTATCATCTGTTTTGGTAATTTTGTGGCTAGTGATCATTTGATTTTGTGTCTTTTTTAAGTTTGGTCGCCCCCACACTGGCAAGTCAGATTTATTCCTTTCAATTAATTTACTGACCTTAGAACGCATAAATCCTGTTACACCTATTTAATCAATTGATTTATGTGGTTTGTGTTTGCGATTGCTACCTTTTTACGATTGCCCTGCCATTGATAGTTTACATCGACTCAGTTGTCTACTTCATCGCATTCTACACCAAGCATTTGTGTACGTTGGTGGAAGAATACTCGCAAGTATTTGGTTCTCAGGTCTGCAATGTCCTGGCGACTGATGTCCCGTGTCGCGTGCGCATTCCTTCAGTCCGGATTCTGGGACTATTAATGCCGTCCGCTTTGACGCTTCCTACATTTCGGCGTCAAAAATATTCGATCAGATTACAGTGTTTAGGAAAGTATGAGATTCAATCAGTGGCGTATCCTGTTGACCGCTGATGGCTGATGTCTCTTGCCTTAAGTGTTGACGTATGCTTTAGTTATATATGCTTGCTGCGATGATTGGTTAACGATTTGCCGTTATTGTTGCGCTTAGATGAAGCTAGACCTAACTGTGTCTTGTGCCTACAATGGTATTCATTACAATAGTAAATGTTTCTTTTAAACGAATGAGTTCCTAAACGGATTGAGGATGTTCTCCTTCTCGTTTAGACAGCTTCGTCTATCTGCCGTGTAATTCGAAAAGTGCGAACAATTGAATAGGATATGCTCTGGATCCTCCTTAATACAGTATGAAGAGTCGTCAGTTCATGGTATCCACCATTTGTCTGTTTGTTTGGTTTATGTAGGGCAAGATGGTTATTTCGACCATTCTTGAGCGCTCAGAAATTAGTTCATTAGACTCGAGAAACCCATCCTGTAGACTCGACACATTATTTTATTGATATGTGCGCCAGATTTTTGTCCGTGAGCATAATCTAGCTCATTGCTGTGACAACAAATACCTGCAGCCTGGCATAGGCAGAGAGGAACATTAAAATGCAAAGTGAATGGTTGTCTCATAATTTTCTTAACACCGTCGGTTGATAGGGTCTTCAGCAATACCTATTCTGTGCGAATGAGCATGAAGAGAATTGTGCCCTGTAATTAGCCTAACCAAAGTTCAACACTCTTTCGCACTTAGTTTCTACAGCCTTCAAACGTCACATTTGCGCAGCAGTTTATCTTGGGAATGTCAAAAGAGCATTGAATCAAAAAGTTGACGTCGTCAATGGACCGAGACATTTGGAGGCGCTTGTTGCAGAAAATGAAGGCCCGAGAGGGGCTGCCGCGAAACGAAGAAGAAGACACAAAAGCTGCGCGGCGGATTTGTCATTGTCTTCTTACCCTTGGCCAATCTTCCGAAAAATAATTAATAAAGACGGTCTCAGATAAAAATCAATTAACCAGTAAATGACCAACATTAACTATTATCACCAGTTTAACGGCTTCCAAGAAGAGTGATACAAGCTATATCCTCCTTGGGACGGCCAAAATAATCTTATAATTAATGGAACAATATTAAATGCAGGGTGCTACCAGATTCTGGTTCACAAGTGGGCCTAGTGACTGACAGGGTAATAAAACATCTAAAAGGGTCGAGCGCAAGGTAATTTTTAAGCATCAAATGTATTGGCAAGGAGAAAAGAGACCATCCATCAAATCAACGTCAATATGATATCGAAATGCAGTGTCTTTGAAACGCGACTAGAAGCATGATTTCAATCCAATCAGCGCAAATAATTGATATTTCCACATAGGGGACTCCTAAAAATACTACCATAGCTTGGCAAACCATAACTTTGACCAACCAGAAAACATTGATGTTCTACTGGAAGCTGAATTCTTTCGCCAAATGATAGTTCCAGGGCAAATAAACACTGGTAAAGGATTGCAAAATGAATGTAAAACAAGCCTCATGAAACAGTCGAGAAAAATACCTCAAATACACACAATATCACGCTTGGCGAATACAGTTTAGAAAATGTGAGCGAATTTGTGTATCGAGGCGCCAAAATAACGAGAACTGCAAGTGAAAGAGACGAAAACCGTCGAAGAATAAAGCTCGCAAACAAATTTTTTTATTCAGTTTTGACGATCTTGAAGACCAGCTGCATACACCGGAAAACAAAGCTCCAAGTATAAAAATCTGTGATTAGACCTGTGTTGTGCCATGGGTGCAAAAACAGGACCCTAACTCAAGCATCGGCATACATATTGAACGCCTTCGAGCGTCAGATCCTGAGGTGAATAATCGGAGCGAAGTTAAATGAGGACCAACGGCGACTTCAATACAACCATGAGCTGGAGGTCTCAACGATTGTAAGACTGTGAAAGCTGCAATGGGCTGGCCACGTGAATCGTATGGACGAACAATGGATACCCAAAAAGGTATTTGTTAAGAGAACTGAAGGGCGGAGTCCAGTGAGGATGCCGAGGAAACAGTGGTCTGAATCGGTCGACGAAGATAGTTCATTACTGCTCGGATTTTGAAATTGGGGGACGCAGTCAATGGAACGAGACAGTTGGAGGCGCTATTCGCAGAAAGCAAAAGAAGTAAGGAAGCAAATTTTACAAAATACTGAAATCGGTTGGGTGATGTCTAGAAAAACAAACTTGAACTCAACCTGTATGAACACATATGGTGTGTTAACTACTGAAGAACAAGCAAACAATTCGTTGCTCGAGAAGTTTTGAAGATTAGAGGAACTTAATGAATCATGGCTATCATTAACGTCGACAGAAAAACGTTGTGAAATCCATTTCACACCACATAAACCAAGAGTGTCTTCTCGATGTTTCATAGTTAAACTTCCTTTGACAGAAAACCCAGTTGCATTGAGCAGCTCGAGGCAAACAGAAGAAAACAAAATACATACTTTAGAAGACCGGTTAGTACGGAAAGATCATATCAAACGAGAATATAGAGCATTTATGAGAGAATATGAGTCTCCGGGTCGTCGAAATCATTGTTATTTTGGTAAGATGGACTAATTTGGCTGGGATGCAATAGCAAAGTATTATTTGGTACAGTACGTTACGATCAATACTGTCGTAGTCTATCTTAAAATCAACAAAAATTTGGTGTACGTCTATGTTGAACTCCCGGCATTTTTCAAGTACCTGCTTGACTGCGAACAATTGGTATATTGTTGATCTACCTGCTCTCAAACCACCTTGATATTCCCCAATAATACTGTTGGCATATGATCCGATTTTATTTTCTAAGATTTTTGAAAACATTTTATACGCCGTACAAAGTAGCGATATGCTTCCACAAATTTCGCACTGTAACTTGTCACCTTTTTTGTGGAACGACGACCTCCCAAGTCCGCATCAATAACCAACTCACCGATGCCTTTGACACAAATATCGGACTAAAGCAGGGAGATGGGCTAGCCCTATTGCTATTCAATTTGGCTCTGGTGTACGTCATGAGGAAGCTACCTGTCGATACGCGAGGTACATTACTATTCAAGTCGAGCCAAGTAGTAGCCTATGTGGAGGATATCAACATTTTGTCACGGTCATTAACAACTGCCAAAGAACTTCTCCTGAAACTCGACAGCGAAGCAAAACTAGTAGGGCTACAAATCAATGAAAGTAATACAAAGCTCATAACGACGCAGTCGAGGAAAAATACCTCAAATAAACAAAAGATCACATTTGGCGGATACAGTATCGAAAATGTGAGCGAATTTGTGTATATAAGCGCCAAAATAACGAAAACGGGCAATGAAAGAGATGAAATACGCCGAAGAATATAGCTCGCAAATAAAATATTTTAATCAGTATTGACGATCTTGAAGACCAGCTTCATACACAGGAAAACAAAGCTCCAAGTATACAAATCTATGATAAGACCTGTGTGATGCTATGTGTTAACCCAAGCATCTGGAAACATATTGAACGCCGTCGAGAGGCGGGCCCTGACGCGAATAATCGGAGCGAAGCTAGACGGGGACCAATGGCGCATTCGATATAACCATGAAATTTTTGACGAACCGGAGGTCTCAACGATTGTAAGACTGCGGAAGTTGCAGTGGGCTGGCAACATGAATCGTATGGACGAACAACGGATACCCAAAAAGGTATTCGTTGGGAGAACTGAAGGCTGGAGACCAGTGGGGAAACCGAGGAAACGCGGGCCTGACTCGGTCAACGAAGACAGTTCATCGCTGCTCGGATTTCAGAATCGGAGGACGCGGTCAATGGACCGAGACAGTTGGAGGCGCTATTTGCAGGAAGCGAAGGCCCGAGAGGGGCTGTACTGCTAAGAAAATGATGAGTCTCTGGGACATATTGCAAGAATAAATGCGAATTCATTAATGGAAGCACATCACTACATCCAACATAATCATGTATTAAACCCGGATAGTCCCAGTACGAAATTGCAAATTGTCTTTAATGCCTCAACCACGACGTCATCAGGATATTCGCTTAATGATACTCTACATTGTTGCTCCACAATTCAAGGTGAATTGTTCATCAGTATCCGCCGATTTGGATTATTTAAATTTGTTTTAAGACAGATATTCAAAAACTGTACAGACAAGTTTTACTGCACCCAGATAATTGGAAGTAACAATTGATTGTCTGAAGAGGAGATCCATGCCACCCGCACTAATACTCTAGCTTGAACACTCTAACTAACAGCACGCTTTTCGCTCCATATCTAGCCATAAATGCCTTAAAAATTTGGCGTTTGAAGGCATATGAAGGTATCCGTTAGGAGCAAAAGCACTTCATGATAATTTCTACGTAGATGATGGACTTGTTGAATTGAATTCACTGCAGCCTGCCATTTAGACAAGACCTCAGCTACCGTAAATCCTAGAATCTGCTGGATTTAAATTGTGAAAGTGGTGTGCTAATGACAGGAAGTTAAAGACAGATGTCCCATATAACGCAATAGAAATGAATTTGGGTTTCGACGATGAAAATGTCGACGCAGTGAAAACATTGAGGGTAATGTGATCGCCTAGAACAGGTCAGTTCTCCATACAAGTACCCGTCTCACTAATGTAACACATTGCAAAAGGAACAATAAATTCAAAACTGGCTCAAATATTTGATTCTCTTGGAATTTCAGGACCAGTTGTACGAGTAGTTATGGCTAAAATTCTAGTTCAACAACTTTGGCATCAAGATATTTCAGAACTAGAATATCTGAAGAATGTCCAATTTTAACGACATTGTGCTCCACAACAATGTGCAAAGAAATTCAGATTGACGCGTTTCAGGTTTATCCAAAAGGGCTTATGGAGCTCCAATATATTTGCGATCGACTATGAATGGTGATTCTGGGAATCACCAATCTTATCTTATAGAGCGAACGAAGACGTCGGCATTGCGCAGCTTGATTGTAGGACGAAGTCTTGTAAGATATATAAGGAACGGATACGCGCCAGTTAGAGTCCTCACCACCGCATACTCAAACACAAGAATCAAAGTGCGAGAAGTCATCGGCAACTGCCAGCTTGTTTACAACATCACCTCTTTGGAAGCTACTCGCGACCATCATTGGAAAAGGAGGCAAGACAAAGACAAAGTCCGGGAATTCAGGTCTGAAATATTGAAATAGACCAAATTGCCAGCGCAGCTATTCAGGTCACCAAGTATATTGACATCTTCTCAACAAGCCCGGATACCCAAGGCCGAACGAGTATGATAACTCACGTCATAGATACACAGGGAGCCAAGCCGATTCTACAAGCACCGAGACGTCTTCCTATAGCCAAACAAGAAGAAGTGAGCGCATTGATCTCGGACATGGAAAAACAAGGTGTTATCGAACCTCCTATCAGTCCATGGGCCGCGCCAGTAGTTCTGGTAAAGAAAAAGGATGGTAGCACTCGTTTTTGTGTCGACTATGGGCAGTACAATGACGTCATTAAGAAAGATAGTTATCCGCTTCCACGCATCGACGACATCATGAACACTTTGGCCGACGCAAAATGGTTTTCCACACTCGATCTCAAGAGTGGCTACTGGCAGGTAGAAATCGACAAGAAGGACCAAGAGAAGACCGCATTTTCAGTTGGGACTGGATAGTGGCAATTTGTGGTGATGCCATTTGGGCTTTGCTACGCTCAAGCCAACTTCGAACGCCTGCGCGGAACTTAGAAGTGGTGTTCTCCCGATTGCGACTGGCGTATCTGAAACTTAGTCCCGACCAGGGTACAGTTTTCGCGGCTGAAGTGAAATACCGGAGACACGTTGTATCAGCAGAAAGGGTCAAAATAGACCCTGAGAAAATTCGTTTCGGTCTGGCGACCTACTATCGAAGATTCGTCAAAGACTTTGCCAATATAGCTAAGTATCTCCATCAGCTTAGCGAGAAAAATTGTCCGTATGTCTGGAACATACGGAACAATGCCAGACAGCCTTTGAGACCTTGAAAGAGAAGCTGTGTAAATCACACGTGCTGGCATATCCAAAACCCGGAAAAATGTTTGTAGTTGACGCCGATGCAAGCAAGGGTGGAATTGGAGCTGTACTCTTCCAGCAGATCGATGCCGTAGAAAGAGTCCTCTCCTATTACGGTCGAGTGCTGTCAAAAAGTGAGAGGAACTACTGCGTGACGAGGAAGGCGCTATTGGCTATAATACAGGCCATCTAGTAGGTCCACAAGTACCTATATAGCCAGAAATATGTTCTTTGAACCGACCATGCATCGCTGACATGGCTGCTTAACTTCAAAAACCCCAAGGGACAAGTTGCGAGATGGATCGAAAGATTTCAGTCATACAACTACAAAATTGTTCATCGGAAGGGCGGAGTTCATGGAAACACTGACGCCCTATCTCATCGTCCATGTCCAGCTAACTGCAAGCATTGCCGATGGGTTGAGGAAAAGGAGCCGAGCGTTGATCTACGAGTGATAACGGCCGAATTCGATGAAGGTTGGTCATTCGAGGAGATTGAAGTGCCCAGCCAACCGATGAACCATGGACCATGGCTCGTATGGAAGGAGACAACTGGGCAACATGAGTGGAAGGACGTTTCAATGCATAGCGCCACCCGGAAAAGTGATTGAGCACAATGGAACTCCCTTCAGGTGGAGGGTGGCGTACTCAAGCGGAAATGCGAAACGGCGGATGGCAGCTCCTAAAGGATGCAAACTATACTTCCCAAAAGCCGAATCCACGATGTGGTCAAGAATCTGCTTGAAGGATCCTCGGGAGGCCTCCTTGGCGTTAACAATTGCGGGAAAGGTTTTACTGGCTCCACGCTCGAGAAGACGTAGAGGACTGGTGACGTAGATGCACAATTTGCGCTTCCATCAAAGGCCCAAAACGACGACTGAGAGGGCGAATGCAAACCTATAACGTGGGGGTACCGTTTGAAAGGATTGTTGTTGGCGTCGAAGGACCCTTTCCTGAATCCGAATGGGAAAATCGATACACGCTGGTTGTGGCCGATTATTTCGGCAGGTGGCCCGAGGTCTACCCCATTCCCAACCAGGAAGCAACTACTGTAGCCCAACAATTAGTCTTAAATTGGGTCAGTAGGTACGGCGTACCTTGTGAACTTCATTCGGATTAAGGCCGAAACTTTGAGTCGCTAGTTTTTGGCGAAATGGGCGAGCTGCTGGGAATACGGAAAAGGAGGGCATCATCGCTGCATCCCCAATCCGATGGAATGGTCGAACGTTTCAACGGCACAATCAGTAAACACCTGGCCACTGGAACTACTGTCGCAATTGTTTTCGCAACTGTTAATAACATCATGATCAACATTGATTGAAATGAAGCAACCAAGGAAATGAATGACGTCAAAAGCATTTACTCGAAAGCACAAGAATAGACCAAGTAGATCCATGATCAATATCTGAAAGTAAACAAGTGACGTCACTGCGGGTATTCTGAATTTCTCGAATATCCCAGGTAGTTCTCGTCAGAGCATTCGCCAATATATGAGTAATGGATTGAATTACTGGAGAGCCTATATAAAGCCGAGCTAAATGAATGGGGGATATAGTAGTAGTAAAAACTGCGATAGTAAAGCGGCGATAAGAGCAGAGCGCGAATCAAAGGAGATATTGATTGATAGTGAAGTAAAAGATTTTCGTGATATATTTGAAGATAGTCATAACAAAAATTGATATTACAAGTGAAAAGTAAGTTTGTAAGATAGGGTAATTAATTATTGTGCATTCTTAGTAAATAAACTCTCTAGTTTTAATTTTAAAGACAGTGGGTATGAACTTTTCCCGGAACATTCAACTTATCGGCCGCGAACCATAACACGCGACAATATATATGTAGTCAACAAAGAGCCCTTTGCTTCTAGTACAAGCGGGTTGACTAGTTTCTTAACTATTAGCAAAACTGGGTTGTTTGCAGTATCTAATATGTTCCTTGTCAAATTCTCATTACTGTACATCTGAGTAAATTTTTGGGATACGAAATAATCCCCTCTTTTTAACTCATATCCTTCCGGTTGTGTTTTTACAAAAAATATTTCATGGACAACATTTTACCTAGCAAATTCCAATTGCGATTCAATCCAACAATCAATAAAAAGTCATAACATTACATTTGCCAACAAACATTATTCTATTGCTTGTCAGATCCTAAAAACAAACTACAAACATTGTTTTGTTGCCGCGCATATAAGCCTACAAAAGCTATATCTCTCGATTTACAATGCATTGAAAATCATATGTAATGATCCCTTTAAAATGTTCAAAAGCCGTGTACAGAACCGTGAAGGGATCGGATCGGATTGTTCACGCCAACAAAAACAACTACAACAATGACAAGAACCTGCAACAATAATGGAAAATCATTGAGATTCTCGCGAGCACGGAAACTCTTGATCTTTGAAACTATTGGGATGGATACGAATGTTCGAAATCTCAAAGATGTGTACCAAGCATGCTCGTACTTTGTATTGTTATGCATTCTACATATGCAACATACAAGTGTAGAACTCAATAGAATGCAGAGAGATCCCAGCAGCGCGGTGAGTACTGCAGTGGATCTAAAGAAAGGGAACATAATTAAGATATGATGTGTCATGATGGCTGAGGATTTCATAGGTTGGTAGGATAAGGATAAAAAAATAAAATAAATAAATACAATAAAAGATTAAATTATAGACGATTGTGTCTGCATCAATTCCAACTTCAGATTGTATAGTATATGAAATATACAAGGTACTCTGTGATGTAAGCAAAGGTATCTAAAAAATGTTGTATTTCACGATATTTGTCCGTTCGGATGTTGGTTTGGATTGACCACGCGTTTATATTGTTGTGACGACGTGAATTATATTTTCTATTCAACTCCAACAACTTTTCGATTTGGTTCTTGGTAAAAAGATAGATCAAAATAAACTTGTTAAGAAACTATTGACAATATTGACGACTTAGCATTCATAATGTGCTTTGGTATCCCATGAGATTTCGACGGTATGGCGTGGAGGCCTTGAATTGAACACTCCACTCCACTGTGGATATTTTTTTAGTTGAATAAATTGGAGGATAAAATAATATTATTATCAATGATAAAACAGCCTCAATGGCGTCTTGGATTTGCGGAGCAGTTTCTTCAACCAAGGGGCTAACGTGCTCTTGGCCTACTATTTAACCTCCAACAAAAATGGGCAAATTCAAATGCTCGGGTGCATTTAAATTTGGCGATTTTACCCTTTAGATGATCTTTTGGTGCATTTGCCTGCAGATGGGGTGACTTCTCGAACACCATGACCCACGCCCGTGGTCATGATTTTCGCCAACAATTTTAGACAGCTCCATACGCCTTGGCTCTTACTGATAATTTTACCACTATATTTGAGGTACCACCCTTTTGTCATCTAGTATCGGCTATAGTCGTCAGACGTTCATCTAGAGCTTCCGATTCTGTAGGTAATGGGTCAAGTACATTTTGTCTCGGCGTTTTACCCAATCTGTCAAAGAACCTTGTTTAGCATTGTGTTATGGTTCTGTTCTGATCCCAGTCAGGCCATCACAGTCCATTAATCATTTTTTTGACAAAAGTGATCGCTGGCCGAATAGTCAGTCTTCTAGGACTCTGGTACTTAGGACTCTAAAGCAAATGTCACGTGTTTTGGCCGCCGTTTGTAGGATTCGCTTCCCCGTTAGGTCAAGTTAAGGCATATACCATTTGGTGTCTCTGGCATTAAATTTTCAATTAGAATACGTCGTTCTTTGTATGATACAGTGTCCTCTAAAACATTGAGCTTTGCGCGAAAAGATAGTATCGCATCGTTTTTTTTCTTGTGGTAGGGAGCTGAAGGCATTTACTCAAGCAGTGTGAGGCTCCCATCAGCGCTATACTCTCGCACTACCCTCCAAATATCTCCCGTTTCAATTTAAGACGCTAGTCTTTGACACATTCTTTCATGCTAGGTCTCGTTTTCCTACGCGTTTAGGCGCCACCAATTTGTAGGGATAGCCTTCCAGCGGAAAAAGAGGAAAGGAGTATGATTTCCAAAAAACAGAAAAACACTTTCAGGCGCTCAAATATACTCTTCTTTGTCTATAGGACTGCCCGAGTGTAATGTATTGTTACATGCACGAATAATTCTGCGAGCTACTGTTGCAATTGTTTTCACAACCATTAAGAACCTCATGATCAACAAAGTGAATTTACTTGAAACCACGAGAACCCACCAAGCATGATCTGAAAGTGACGTCACTCGATTCATTAAGCTGCTCGAATATACTAGGTACCTTTCGGCAGAACATTCGCCAATGTACGAGAAATGGGATGAATGGCTAGAGACCCTGTATAAAGGCGAGCTGAATTAATGGGGGGACTATTCATTAGAACCGCGATCGTAAAAACTGCGATAGTGTGGAGTGAGAATTGAAAAGTGATATTAATTGAGTAATAGTGAAATTATTTTCGTTGATTATGAAGTGATTTTAGTGGACAGTTGAAGTAAAAATTGATAGACCACCTGTAAAATAGTAAAAATTAAAATTGTGAAATAGTTGAATGAGTGATTGTGCATTATTTTTTTTGGAATTAAATAAACTTTTTTAACTTAAATTAAAAGATATTGTGTTTTCACTTTCCCGGAATATTAAAATTATTGGCCGCGAACCATAACACGCGACAGTGGTTTCAAGGGGTGAGAAAAAAAATTTTGGAAGTGAAAACTTATAAACATTTTTAAAAATGCACAATAGTGAAATGTAACGTGGAAACTGGTGGAAAAAAAATAGGCCGAATAAATAAAAATTCCACTAAGCTAACATTAAATGAATTTACCATGGCGGAGCTTAAGGGAGAGGCAGAAACGCAAAAATCAAAGGAACAAGAAGATGCACTGGTGCAAATATTGATGCTGGTGCAGCAAGAGCAGTGACAGCAGTCATCCAGTTTAACTGCGAAGCTAAATGAACAGTCATCCAGTTTAACAAAGACGCTAAATGAATAATCAGCGAAGCTGGACCAAGAAGCAATCCAAATCTAGGCGGATTTGCAAAAACAGTCAACCGAAATAAAAGTGGAGGTCGGTAGTCTGTACAAACAAATTGAAGGCGTCGAGGAAAAGGTTGACCAGGTCGAGGAGAGAATGAACCATGAGATGGAGAAAATGAAAAAGGAATTGGAAGCAGGGAAGGCAGCAGTTACCACCTCACCAGCTCCACTTGCAACCGCAGCGCAAAGCTCATCCAGAAATGTGCAAGCACCAATATTCGATGGGCAAACGGTCTGGAGTATTTACAAAACCCAGTTTGAGGCTGCTGCTAGGGCAAATCACTGGAATGAGCAGGAACGACCAACTGCACTAATTCTTGCTCTAAGAGGCCCAGCTGCCGAGCTTTTACAGACGATCCCCGTTGAGTTGCACTCAAACCCGGCTGCTATAATGAATGCGCTCGACATGCGTTACGGAGACGATCATCTAAAACGGATTTATCGGGCACAGCTACGGAATCGGATGCAGAAGTCTGGCGAAACCTTACAGCAGCTAGCCCAAGACATTGAGCGACTGACACTTTTGGCTTACCCAGCGTACGACCCAGAACATCGAGATGAAGCAGCAACAAAACCATTCATCAGCGCCTCAGAGGACCAGGAATTGTAACAAGCCGTTCGTTTAGCCCAAAAGCAAACGGTTAAGGACGCATTGGCTTATAGTCTGAACTTCGAGGCAGCGAAAAATGCGACTCGTACCACTGCCCGGGTCCGTGAGGTAGTGGCAGACGAGTGCAGGTGTGAGCGCGTGTAAAATGAGCGAGAGCCGCAAGTAAATGGTGCGCCTAGATGCTGGGATTGCGGTGAGAAGGGGCACCTGCAAAGATACTGCAAGAAGCAAAGAAAACGGAGCTATTGTCCAGAATGGTGAAGATCCAGACCGTGTCAGGAGCCTAGAATGGAAGCCCATCAAGCTGAAGGGGCCAACTTCGTGGGGCGGACGTTGGCTAGGAGGATCGACATCTTCAGCACCCCAATCACCGTGTCAATACTACATCGTGGAGAAGCGGACTTATGCCTTCCGGGTCAAGTTGACGGAGAACATTGCACCGTAACAATCGACACTGGTGCAACCCGATCGATTATCCGACCAGACCTAGTGAGGCAGCAACTACTTCCCAAGGGCAGGATTTTCTCACTATGGGCAGCTACGGAGGAAACTGCACCTGTTCATGGAGAGGTCAACCTCCAGATACAATTGGGAGACCTTGCCTTCCGACATAATTTTCTAGTCGCGAACATTATGGATGACTGCATTCTCGGAATGAATTTTCTGCGACCACATGGAATCACGTTGGATTTGGGCAAACAGGTATTGAAATGGCAGAATGTCGAAGTATTGATGGAGGATCCCAGCGTCCAAATTCCCAAGATGAATGTAGTAGTATGTACCGACACTGATGTACCGAATTCTTCCGAAAGCATTGTATGGGCCAAGCTTGATGGTGATTCTGGAGACCACCGATCCTATCTGATAGAGCCAACGAAGTCATCCGCATTGCGCAGTTTGATTGTAGGACGAAGCCTTGTAAGATCTTTAAGGAACGGATACGTGCCGGTTAGAGTCCTTAACACCGCAGACTCAAACAGGAGCATCAAAGGGGGAGAAGCCATCGGTAGCTGCCAGCCCGTTCCCACCATCACCTCTTTGGAAGCCACTCATGACCATCGTGGGAAAAGGAGGCAAGACGCAGACAAAACCCGGACATCCACGTCTGCAAGCAGGTCAAATTTCCAGCGCAGCTATTCAAGCAAGCCTCTGATCTGGTCACCAAGTACAGTGACATCTTCTCAGCAAGCCCGGATGATCAAGGCCGAACGAGTTTGGTAACTCACGTCATAGATACATAGGGAGCCAAGCCGATTCGACAAGCACCGAGACGTCTTCCTATAGCCAAACAAGGAGAAGTGAGCACGCTGATCTCGGACATGGAAATACAAGGCGTTATCGAACCTCCTGTCAGTCCATGGGGCGCGCCAGTAGTCCTAGTAAAGAAAAAGGACGGTAGCACTCGTTTTTGTGTCGACTATGGGCAGCTTAACGACGTCACTAAGAAAGATAGTTACCCGCTCCCACGCATCGATGACATCATGAACACTTTGGCCGACGCAAAAAGTTTTTCTATACTTGATCTCAAGAGTGGCTACTGGCAGGTAGAAATCGACAAGAAGGACCGAGAGAAGACCGCATTTTCAGTTGACACCGGATTGTGGCAATTTGTGGTGATGCTGTTTGGGCTTTGCAATGCTCCAGCCACTTTTAAACGCTTGATGGAATACGTGCTACGTGGTCTAACCTGGAAAACCTGCTTGGTGTACCTAGATGATATCATTGTCATCGGGAGAACGTTCGAAAAGCATGTGCGGAACTTAGAAGAGGTTTTCTCCCGATTGCGACTGGCGAATTTGAAACTTAGTCCCGACAAGTGTGCCCTTTTCGCAGCTGAAGTAAAATACCTGGGACATGTCGTATCAGCAGAAGGGGTCAAAACAGACCCTGAGAAAATTGAAGGCGTGAAAAGCTGCCCAACACCAAACAACAAGCGCCAACTACGAAGTTTTCTGGGTCTGGTGACTTATTATCGAAGATTCGTCAAAGACTTTGCCAAATTAGCTATGTGTCTCCATCAGCTAACCGAGAAAAATCGCCCGTATGTCTGGAATGAACAATGCCAGACAGCCTTTGAGACCCTGAAGGAGAAGCTGTGTGAATCACCCATGCTAGCATATCCGAAACCCGGAAAAATGTTTGTAGTTGAGAGATCTCGAGATCTCTCAAAAAGTGAGAGGAACTACTGCGTGACCAGCAAGGAGCTATTGGCTATAATAGAGGCCACCAAGCAGTTCCACAAGTACCTATATGGCCAGAAAAAACCCCGAGGGACAAGTTGCGAAATGGATCGAAAGATTGCAGTCATACGACTACGAAATTATTCATCGGAAGGGCGGAGTTCATGGAAATGCTGACACCCTATCTCGTCGTCCATGTCCAGCTAATTGTAAGCATTGCCTACGGATTGAAGAAAAGTAGCCGCCCGTTGATCTGCGATTGATAACGGCCGAATCCGATGAAGGTTGGTCACCAGAGGAGACTCGAAATGCCCAGTTAGCCGATGAAGATATCGGACCATGGCTCGTATGGAATGAGACAACTGGGCGACCTGAGTGAAAAGACGTTTCTACGCATGGCACAACCCTGAAAAGCTATTGGGCACAATGGAACTCACTTCAGGTGGAGGGTGGCATACTCAAACGGAAATGGTGGATGGCGGCTCCTATAGGATGCAAACTATACTTCCCAAAAGCCGAATCCACGATGTGGTTAAGGAAATGCATGAAGGATCCTCGGGAGGCCACCTTGGTGTTAATAAGACCTTAGCGAAACTGAGGAGAAGGTTTTACTGGCTCCACGCTCGAGAAGACGTAGGGGACTGGTGCCGTAGATGCACCATTTGCGCTTCCGTCAAAGTTCCAAAGCGACGACTGAGGGGACAAATGCAAACCTAGAACGTGGGTGTACTGTTTGAAAGGATTGCTGTTGATATCGCTGGACCCTTTCCTGAATCCAAATGGGCAACTCGATACACGCTGGTTGTGGCCGATTATTTCAGCAAGTGGCCCAAGATCTACCCCATTCCCAACCAGGAAGCAACTACCGTAGCCGAACAGCTAGTATTGAATTGGGTCAGTCGGTGGGGCGTACCTTGTGAACTACATTCAGATTAAGGCAGAAACTTTGAGTCACTAGTCTTTGACGAAATGTGTGAGCTACTGGGAATACGAAAAACGAGGACAACACCACTGCATCCCCAATCCGATGGAATGGTCAAACGTTTCAACGGCACGCTCAATAAACACCTCGCCAAGATGGTTCATGAGAACCAAAGGGACTGGGACCGACATATCCCACTATTTTTGATGGCGTACAGAGCTGCTGAACATGCATCGACGGGCCAAGCCCCAGCCAAAGTCATTTTTGGAAAGACTATTTGTCTGCCAGCTGATATAAAGTTCGGGACACCCCCTGAGAAACCCCAAACGATCTCGGAGTACGCAATTGAACTAAGACAACGGTTGAACTAGATACATCGGACAGTGCAAAAACACCTCGAATCGGCTACTGACCGCATGAAGACCAGGTATGATCTAAAGGCGAATTCTACTGGCTTCCAGCAAGATGACTTGGTGTGGCTATATAACCCACAGCGACGGAAGGGTAGGTCTCCAAAGTTGCAGCATAATTGGGAGGGACCATACCGGGTTACAAAGCGAATCAGCGACGTCGTATATCGCATACAGGAACATCGGAAGCCGAGAATCAAAATGAAAACCGTGCACCTGGAGCGTCTTGCCCCATATTACATCCAAGGAGAATTGATTACAACTGGCGACACATCTTTTCGGGGCGAAAAGAACTGAGGTGGGGGCAGTGTTACATGGACGAATAATTCTGCAAGCTACTGTTGCAATTGTTTTCAAAACCATTAAGAACCTCATGATCAACGAAGTGAATTTACTCGAAACCACGAGAACCCACTAAGCATGATCAACATCTGAAAGTGACGTCACTCCATTCATTAAGCTGCTCGAATTTACTAGGTACCTCTCGGCAGAACATTCGCCAATGTACGAGAAATGGGTTGAATGGCTAGAGACCCTATATAGAGGCGAGTTGAATGAATGGGGGATTATTCATCAGAACCGCGATAGTAAAAACTGCGATAGTGTGGAGTGAGAATTGAAAAGTGATATTGATTGAGTAATAGTAAAGTGATTTTCGTTGATTATGAAGTGATTTTAGTAGACAGTTGAAGTAAAAATTGATAGACGACTTGGAAAATAGTAAAAATTAAAATTGTGAAATAGTTGAATGAGTGATTTTGCATTTTTTTTTTTTGGAATTAAATAAACTCTTAACTTAAATTAAAAGACATTGCGTTTTCACTTTCCCGGAATATTAAAATTATTGGCCGCGAACCATAACACGCGACAGTATCATTCAGTTCTATTTGTCAACTGATCTGAACATGAGCAATAAGTGCTTTTTCTGCTGACCTGAACTGCGATACCTAGGATACATGATGGAAGAGCATGGATTGTGTGTTCACCCAGAAAAAGTATCGAGTGCAGTCAACATTACCCGGCTACAGATTACGAAGCAAGCTTGTCAACTCTTAGGCATGGTATCTTGGTACGCGAGATTCACTTCGGACCATGCCTTTCTCGAAGCCCCTTTGATTGATTTGCTACGTAAAAACCGGCATTTCAACTAGACCACAGAGCATGATCTTGTCTTCAACCGATGCAAATTGAAGCTGTCTGGGCACCAACATGTCCCAACTTTGAACACCGACTGACGTGGGTCTAAGAGCATTTTTAAGCTTAACTTTCAGGAGGGGTAGGAGAAGGTTGTGTTGTGTGCTACCTACATCAACTGCAGAGATAGAGTGTTCGGTAGTTATCTGGGCGGTAGAAAGGCTGCGCCCATACATCAAGGGGTCTTCCTTCAAAGTTATCACCGATCATGATTCTATTGTATGGCTACCGAGCCTCCGATATTATACTCGCCGACTGGTCTGATGCCCCGTCCGGCTCCAGCAATTCGCAAGAAACATCTGATGCCCGATGCCCTCTCTAGGTCCGTCCCGGTGGTGGAATTGATATAGAAGGCACCTCAGAAGGAGGATGTCTGAATGGAGAGCATGCAGTAAAAAGTTTCCTAGGAACCCAAGAAGTGTAACGCCTGGCGGCTCGAGGTGGGACAACTCTGGAAGAACGTAACTGATATGCACCATAAATTACAGGAGCAGCCCTGGAAGTTGGTAATATCTAATTTGGACCGTGGGAGTATTTTGAGGCAGCCAACTAGGAGCCGGCCATACGTATGATCGCCATCGCTCAAAAATATTTCTAGTCGAAAATGTGGGCCGATGTGGAACGATTTGTCGCTCGATATAAGGTGCCAGGTAACAAAGGCTGAGCGCAGGCTGCCTTATGGGCCAATGAATACAAGAAACGGTCAGCAAAAGGCCCCTTGGAAGTTATCCGTGTAGACTTGGTGGGACTGCTGCCAAGATCAATATCAGAGAATATTTACATCCTGACAATGGTGGACTGCTGCATCAAGTTCCCGTTGCTTTTGCCACTGAGAAAGGCGACCGCCTTGAAAGTTTTTGCCTTGCTACAAGACCAAGTATTCGTTCCCGCTGCGTTAGTTTGTAATAACGGTGTACAGTTCCGGTGAAGAAACTACAAGATATGCTGGTAAACTACGACAGCTAAGTCCAATATAGGGTTTTCAACCATCCCCAGGCTGACCCAGCTATACTAAGAGCCTACGTGAGAGACAACCACCGCAAATGTGATCGGGTATTATCTAAGATTGTATGTGCTCTTCGGACCTACATACATGAAACCATGATAGTCACGCCGTAGTTCCCCCTGGTCGCAGGGGGATTGCCGGCCGGCGGGAATACTCTCGGAGGCTAGCATCCTTTGGGGAGTGCCACCCGACGTATCCAAGGAAATTCCCGCAGGGGAAATGCCGGTCGACAGGATTACTCTTTGAGGACAGGATTACTCTTAGAGGTGCCGTGAGGTTCTCTCCTGGGATGACAGGTAATAACCCAGACTGAATTTGGACTATGCTTTGTGTCGCGAATTGGAATAGATGCTTTGGACTGGTGGATACGATGGTTTGGACCTAGTTATTTTGCGCGGTAGCGCCGGGTAGGCACTCGTGCGTGAACGGCTCCAATTCAACTATCATATCGTTTCTGTCGCGGTAAAACTTTGGCAAGCCTTGGAGTTCATTCGAAGTTTGTACCATCGGGTTGGTGTTGTATGTTCGGTTGAGACGGACTCTCGATTTGCATTGGTCTGGCTCTGAGCACTTGCCCCCATAAGGGCTTGTGCCAACCCTCGCATGACCTCCCTGCTCTGCAAAGATAACCATGGAATAAAAAAGGCGATTACACAAACGAACTTATACAGCGACACTGACGAGGGAGGACCCAATAAAATTGGAGCAACTAAAAACCCTAAAAAAAGATCAAAAAATTAAAAAAAAAAAAAAACCCAAAAACAACAACAATGACGATTGACCAGCGGCTGGAGCCACGATATTTATAGCAAATCGGGAGGGGTACTAACGATGACAAAAACGACGATTAATACAATGACAGTGAAGACGGACGAAAAATGGAAATTAACAGACAGTCTTGCCCAGACTAAGATTCCTGCAGCGTTAAGGCCTAGCAATAAAACGATGCAAACGCGAGAGCGTCTTAAAAAGAAACAGCGGGAACTCTGCAGCACATGCTAGATGCTCGAGCGGTAGGAGGAAATATAAAGAACATCAAGAGTTCGATGGTTAATGCTGTAATCGTTACCGAAAAAACTGAAGCAAGGTTCGTAAATCTCGAGATATTAGCGAACCATCCTGAAGCCCACAAAGAAATTATGCCAGAAAAAGAAAGAAGTTACCAGACAAATAAAGCACCGTTGTGTGATTTCACCGCCACCGTCAAAATTGTTGCGGAAGTACTGTACACAGAAAAGGAATCCGATAACCTCTCCCAAGAAAGGTGGCGGCAAAGTACAATTTCCACTCAGCGACATGAAGAAGAAAGGCTAATCCGAAGAGCTAGCGATGTTTTAAAAAGAATGAAATTTGCATGCGACTCACCCAAAATAAGCAAAGGAGTAAGGTTTGGGTTCTTTGAACTATAGGAGCACCTGGACCGCATAGGGCATTACAGGAGGAGCTGGCCATATTTCTCTATGTGGGCGTTTAATGCACTGTTGAGTATCCTTCAAACACTTTGCTGATGTTAGGCAGCAAGCTGATTGGGCGATAGTTTTTGATGCATGAAAGTTCTTATCCTTTCTTCAAGATCGGAAATACCTTAGCCTTTTTCCACTCATTTGGGAAATATGAATTGCTCAACATGTTGCTGAACAATATGCAATAATTCCTAATAGCAACCTCAGGCAAATGTCGGAGAACTACATTTGAAATACCATCAGCACCACATGATTTCTTGTTGTTGGTCCTACGAAATATGAAACACAAGTCTTCATAGCTGACAAAATAATCAATAAGATTCAAGCTCGGTATGAGGTCAGATGTTAATGTTTCATTGTAATGAAGAATTGATTGGCCGTTCAGGCTTGATCTGAAGTCGAAAACTTTTGCTTCAACGACCTCTGAAAATATTTGATTTCCTCTCTCAGGGTTTGGTAGATGAACCAATTCAAAATGAGTTCCAATCAGTGCAAGTTTATGCCATCCCTCACAAATAAACCTGTTCCCATTTCTATCCGGAGTCGTACTATCAATTTCGATACCAGCCCTATCGAGAAGATTTATCTCATCACTAGTAACTACCTTCACTCGAGACTTCTTACGGAATATGCTATTCATACTCGCGAATTTTTCCGCCCATTGATTGCTGACCTCACTCCTGAAGTATGAACGGATTAAGTTCCGGATATTCTTCAGGTGTAATTTCAACAAAGCCAACGAGGGATGGTTGTAGTCCAAAAATCGTCGATAAATATTGTTGACGCGTGTGAGAAGAAGGCTTTTCAATCTTTTCAACCTTGCAATATTTGGTGTTTCATATCTTTCCATATTGTTTCGATGTTTAATCTTGGGAACTACTTTCTCAATCGTTCCAACATCAGCTTCTCCAACTTCGACAAATAAAGATCTATTTCATCGTTTGCTAGATTCCTGTCATTAGGATCCATTTAGCAAGCGTTGCCATCATCAGAAGGAGGACACTGCTTCCTGTACTCTCGATTAAGCTTCTTTTGAAACTTTCCCCAGTCTGTTTTTTGAAACTCAACCGATGATTTTCGTGTTGAACTGGAATAAAGAAGAGATCATTCCTTTGATGATTGATTCCCACTACGATTGCGTTATGGTCCTATCATAAGGAAGCAACTGCAGTTTCCGTTGAGGACTATTGAAGCTGAATTCAAGTCTTGCATCAGCAATGCAGAGGTCCAAATATGAATTTGTCCTAGGGTATGTTGGGAACTCTTACCCATATAGATTGCACCTGCATTCAATTTGGTTCTCTAGTATCCACGGTTTCAGGAATACACCTCTTGGATTATTAGTGGCGTTCAGCCATGATGTGTGCTTGGCGTTCAGGTCGCCAGCAAGAATATATTAATTATGCAGCCTGTTCAATTCGAGTATTTCAAACAAAGAATTGAGCTCCTGCTTGAGCTTGAGAACAGTGCCACCAGTTGCTTAGGCAGAGATAACGAAGAGGTTATCTCCACCTGGCAGTGAGATTTTGATAACGGCCACTTCAAGAGATTCAAAGTATTTGAATTCAACTTTTTCAATATTTTGGAAACAATAGGGTCTTCGAACCAATATCCCGATGCAACCTCCCCGATCACCTATAACCCTATCGTTTCTTACGAATTCAAAATCCTTAAATGTCGTGGAGTGCCATGAATCGAGGTGGGTTTCAGTGAGAAGCATGATGTCAGGCTTTTGCTTGACAGATCCTATCCAGCGAAACTTGATAGTAACCAATGCCGAATTCAATACAACCGTGAGTTGTCTGAAATTTTTGAAGAGCCGGGGGTCTCGACGATAGTGAACAGTATAGACGAACAACAAATACCCAAAAAGGTATTCGCTGGGAGGACTAAAGGGCGAAGGCCAGCGGGGAAACCCAGGAAACTGGTCTGGCTCGGTCGACGAAGACAGTTCATTGCTGCTAGGATATCGAAATCGCGGACAGTGGGAGGCGCTTTTTACAGGAAGAGAGGGTCGAGAGGGGCTGTAGTGCTACCAGCCAAAGCTGCCATATTCGTTGTTTTAGTTGTGTTCGTCATTTTAAATAATTAGAGATAAGTTTAAAATGTATGTTAGGAATATTGTAATATTGATTTATTAGTATTGTATTGTAGTAGTTAAAGTTTTTTTGACAACATTTATTAGAATTAGGTTGATACATATTAGTTAAAAGCTCGAATTACACTCTTTTGTTGTGTTCTATAGTTATGTTACGTTTCAATAGGTTGGTCTTTCTCCTTTTTCCAAATAAATTGATAATATTTAGTAATTTTCATTCGATATTGTTTTCTGACTAATTTTTTGATTGAATATTGTTTAAATTTAGATTGCCAAGTGGACCATTACATTTTTGAGTACTTTAATGTTTCAAAATTTGCTTTAGGTTTTTATAAAATATATAACGATTGAATCAAAAAAGTGCATTTGAATTTGATATCAGCATACGCAGTCTTCAAGAAATGGATGGAAATTCACACTTTTAATTAACTGCATGTTAACAGCGATTAGAAAAGCAGTTGTTGTGTCTGCTCCTTACAGAGATCGATTTTGCAACGGAGTTCAAAATCATCATTGAAAAGATGCTTAGCATGCTCTCGACATTCGAACATACCTGTAAACTGCCAAATTAAAAACATTCTGCATTATGCAACACGCAGTAAATCACACGACAGCGCGAGTCTACCTACGTTTACACAATTACCTGATTTCTACGATCCACGATGCCTTAACGTACGCGCTGAAACCTCTTTTCTTAAAATGCGAAATTGCTACTCCTTTTTTCGGCCACGACGATGCCGTGCATCTTAAAAGAAAATCTCGAGTGGAATTAATGCGAATTTTCGCGACAGGAGAAGTTCATGCTACAAGAACATCATTTTTAAGCAGCCTCGCAAACTTGCTTTCTAGAGAGTCAACAGTATCGCCAATCTTCGTCTTACGCTTTCCATTCCCTTTTCTTGTGATTCGATCAGGTTGCAATTTTTTTCACTCGCCCTTCTTCGGGTGGGACCGCTTTTGTGCAAATCATCAGTTGGTTGCTGTTGCTGCCTTTTTGGTTGTTGCTTGTTTTCCTTGTGTATGCATGGATACAGGGTAAAAACTCAACCAACCATAAGATTTAAGTTAATTGAGTGTGAAAAACGCGATAATTAAGAAATATCGGTAAAGGCAAATGGAACAGCAGCCTTAAATGGAGAGGGAATGAAGAGCGCAAAGGGTATAGGAATTTTTCGACGTTGCTTCTGTACCAGGTTTCTAGTTTGGTTTTTTTGCGAACGCAATAATTGCGGTTTTTTAGTTAAGTTTGCGATAATTATGAAACGGAGAAGAACGTTACAGAAGTAATGGCGACAAATTTAAAACATTTTTTTAAAAGAAATATCGCCTTTTTAGTGTACGCAGTACTCTCAAGATCTCTAGTTGCAAGATGTACACGGCAAGGTCAACTGTCAGCAGTAATGATCGATTAGCAATCGCTAATGACATTGGACATAGAAGGTCATCGGCAACGCGAAGATCAAGTTGACTCAACATGATATCGGTCTGGTGATTTCTTGTCCGGCTACAATTCACTTCCCGGCTTCCAAATTACTCATACACAACTACCTGCAGTACTGGCCGCTAATGACTTACATCCTTTCGTTAATGACTTCATATTCCTATCGATCTAATTGAGATCTTGCTGCAAACGGTCACAAAACCTTTTCACCCAAGTCTGCTGACATACATTCGTATGTTCGAGGCAGGTATAGGGTATCAGATTTCATTCTGTGTCGCGTCCTTTGGAGTAGCAAATATTTTCCAAACCATTGAAGTGATTGCCGGGCATCTTAAGGACAACCGCATCATCTTTGGGTCAACTAAATGGCTACGCTGAATCTTGGTAAGGCAGTCATTAGCGATGACTTTCACTGTTTGAATCGGCGATATGTTGGGCTACTAGGTACTCCAGACACGGTTAAATTAAGCCAAGCGACAAGGTCACATGAGCTGTTCAAGTATTGGTTTTTTAGCCTGTTGAAGGGTGCGTTAAGGATCAAAAGATAATTTGGAAACATAAGAAGTAAATTTTGAATTTGGATAAGAACCAGGGAAAAACCGAATTCAAGGAAATTATTTACTCTGCCAGTTATTTTTTAAGGGTTGGTGAATTTTCAATTTTTAGGGTTTTGTAAAATAATTTTACAAAAAACCTACTAAAATCGCGCCTGTCCGTGTGTCACAGCACTTTTTCTCGCGAACCGTATAAACTACAAACATAAAATTTTCCATATAGGTGTAAAGTGGTGCGCTCTTCAAAGTTCTACTACAAAAAATTTTACAGCTTTCTTAAGGGTGTCTCCCCATATAGGGGAGTAGCCCCTGAAAAAAAATTTCAACGAAGGCAGCCGCTATGGGTATCAAATGAGAAGTCTTGATGAGAAATTTTTAAACAGGTCTTTAACTGACATTTTTTGTTTCAAGGGGTGCACAGGCAGAGAAAATACACGAAAAATTGGTGCCCCCCTCTCGCGATTGGACATGACCTGCTTGTCCGTCTGTCTGTCTTAGTAGTTTTATTCCAAAACGCATATAGCGGCAGGGACCAAATTTGGTAGATGGATGTAAAGTGATGGCCCTTTCAAAAAATCTTAAGGATATCCCCCCATATTTGGAAAAGGATCCTTAAACATTTTTTTTTACTAAGGTTGGTCACGGGGGTATGAAATGAAAGGTTTTTATGAGAACATTTCAAAAAAGGATCTTAAACTTGCAATGGAAGTGTACGAAAAATTCGCACGCGCTTAGACACCTATGACCTGAAAAATCAGGAGAAATCATGCAAGTAGGTTTTTCTGAGTATGACAAGAACAAATGCTTTAGCTTTAGAAGAAATAAAAATATTTAGCATTAATATGAACTCCTCTGTTTTGTTAATTCTCACGACGCATTAGGCTGTTATTCGACAGCATTTTGAGGTCTGAGACTTGAGAAAGCTGTCGAGTTGTAGCGAAACGCGTCGTGAAAAGTAATTAACATATGCCAGCGTCTTTTTCTTTTCCCTATCTTCTTCTTCTTCTTAGCACTACAGCCCCGCTCGGGCCTTCGCTTCCTGCAAGTAGCGCCTCCAACTCTCTCGGTCCATTGACCGCCTCCTCCGATTTCGAAATCCGAGCAGCGATTAACTTTCTTCGTCGACCTAGTAAGACCAGCGTTTCCTCGGTTTCCCCATTGGTCTCCGCCCTTCAGTTCTCCCAACGGATACCTTTTTGGGAATCCGTTGTTTATCCATACGATTCATATGTCCAGCCCATTGCAGATTTCTCAGCCTTACAATCGTTGAAACCTCCGGTTCGTCAAAAATTCCATACAGTTTGGTTGTATCGGATTCGCCATTGGTCCCGGTCTAGCTTCGCCATGTTTCACATGAAAGAAAGTGGGTCCGACGTGTATACTAATTCTCCTCAGGCCATCACACTTTTAGACACAAACGGGGGATGGCGACGACCAGGCTTAGATGTGAGGGAATTATTGCTCTACTTATGCCAACTCAATATGTTTGTGTAACTAGAAATTATGGTCAGGTTAATTTTCTCCTGTAAGTGTAGGGTGGTCCAACCATAACGCACGATGTTAATTGCAAATAAAACAAAAAGTTTTCACAGAAATATGTTAATATTTTTTAATATAATTGAAGGATTAATACAATCATGTGTGAAACAAAATACCACCCAAATGGCCGTCACAGCTACGGTGGCATACTTCTATCCGATGGTCCATATTTTTAATGACTCTGAGACATAATTGCGTACACTTCTTTTTTTAAATATCCCGAGAGAAAGAAGTCTAACGGTGTCAAATCACATGATCGTGGCGGTCAATTAACATCGCCAAAACGTGAGATAATACGACCATTGAGCTTCTCGCGCAAAAGAGCCATTGTTTCGTTGGCTGTGTTGCAAGTGGCACCATCCTGTTGGAACCACATATCGTCCAGGCTCATCACTTCAATTTCTGGCCACAAGAAATCCGTTACCATCTCGCAATAGCGAACACCATTGACGTTAACTGCTTGGTCGTCCTCATTTGCGAAGAAGTACGGCCCGATGACTCTGCTAGCCCATAAACCGCATCAAACAGGCACTCTTTGTGGATGCATCGACTTTTCAACAATCACTCGTGGATTTTCATTTGCCCTAATGCGGCAATTCTGCTTGTTAACGAGTCCACTGAGGTGAAAATATGCCTTGTCACTGAAGATGGTTTTGTTTGTAAAGTCACCATTCCCTTCTATCTGTTCAACCAACCATTCGGCGTATTGTCGACGCTTGAAATGGTGAGTAGGCTTCAGCTCCTGAGTCAAAATTCACACCATTGATGTTCGTGAGATGTTGAATTGTTGGGCACGACAACGAGTCGAGGTTGACGGCTCTTCTGCCAGACTATTGCGAACAACAGCAATGTTTTCTGCAGAACGAACTGGGCAAGCATGCACAGGTGATTTCACATTTCCTACAGACCCGGTTTGCTGAAATTTGCGCACAATTTTCCTGATTGTGGACACATTTGGTCGATTATGCTGACTTAAAAAAATCACAAATTGCACGAAAAGTATTTTGATTTGAACGCCCATTTTCGTAAAAGGCTTCAACAACCTGAACGCGCTGCTCAATTGTGTACCTCTCCATGGTGGAATTCGTCAAACACTGGAACACTTTAACAAAGAAATGTCAAATAAAGTTGGGCGAAAACTCGACGTTAAGGTGTGACTCACAATTAACATCATGCATTATGGTTGGGCCACCCTTTACTTGTCTGTGCAAAACTTTTTTATTGATTTTTTGACTCTTTTAGCATCAATTTAATGTAAATCTATGTAAACAATATATGTTGATTTGCTCTACACCGAGTTTTTTGCATCGTGTGGGCATTGTTCTCGTTTTTCGGATGGCTTCGATAGCTTCAAAATGCTTGTGAAAATTGTTTGTGCTTAGTTACTTGATTGGGTCGCATTCATAATTTTTTCTGAAAAATTATCAGAGATGAAAAATGTTGAAAGAAAGTGGTTTCGACGGTTGAAATAAATAGAACCCTGCGTTGACGGACATGGTGTAAATCCACCCGGCAATTTGTAGTAATCAAGCAGTCGCCTAAGTAATCTGTTCGATACGGTATAACACTGATCCAAGTTTTAATTGCAGATTTGATAAAATTTTATTATTCAAATTCATAGTTTTATAAATTGTAAATTTTATAAAAAATATTATTTTTTTATTATAAAACTACATTTTAAATCGTTTTGCTTTCACATATTAAAGTTAAACTTTTCTTTATGATTTTTATCTTTTTATTATGATTTAAATGTTTCTTTATATTATTATTTTATATTACTTTAATAATTGAAATCTGCAATTAATATTCAGACCTGAGAACACTGATATAATGCAGCTCATGCACGGATTGTATTGCCGAATGCAATCTACAGTAGATGAGCAAGAGGCTCGTCTCCAACCACCGTTGCGGCGTTGAGATTACGCTGGCAATTGGGATGAAGGAAGCAGATCTGCTTGGGCGTCACAAACCACCGTTGCAACATTTAGATTACGCTGGCGTTGGAAATGAGGTGAGAAGATCTGCTTGGGCGGATCGAGAAGTCTGCTTTTGATCGCCACGGGAACACGTCGGTAGAACCGTGCCGTCATGCGTTATATCAGTTTGCAATCCTGTTCGAGTTTTATACCACATATTTCATAGAAATGCCTTCAAGAAATATGTTCATTAGTGAAATAAGTGTGAAGTGCTCAATCGGTCTGTTTTTTACCGCGAACTCGTGTCATCCTCTAGAAACCCGCTAACTTTGTGTACATTCGCGATTCGTGAAAACCACATCCCGAAGAATTTCAGTACGTGACCGCAATCTGATTTCCCCCGTGCAAACGGCAGCATCGAAGCGGAAAAGTCTCACGTAGCAGTGAACCGTATACGAATTTCGGTCCACCTGGAGTTGCTGCTGCAAGTTCTCACGATTTTTGGTGAAAGTTTCCTTGCTCGACGAAAATCGCGTGAAAAGTTTACATCGCAAAAGAGAATCGCCCTGCTACCACAAGAAAAGTGTGCATTTCGCGGTTATTTCTTGTGGCATTGTCGACGCGTGAAGAATTAATTGTGTAGAGGGTTTTTGTTTTTTTTCTTTTTGTTGTAGGTAGGACTTGTGCTACATTAATTTTCAAACACTTCCTAAAATATTTTTTCTGCTCATTTGATTTGTCCCGATAATCTGTGTGGAACATTGGTGGAGAGAAAATAAAAACCAATTCCATTTGAGAAGAAATTAATTTCGTGAGTTTAAAGTGCATTTAAACGAAACTTTGGACGTTTATACGCATAAGACCACGAATCCATCCGCACGTCCATGACCGAATTCTGTACGACAAACAAAAATTGCACAAAAACGTTAAGTATGCTCATCCACTGGCTCATAGGGAGCAGGTGCAAATTGTTACTGACAATAAATTAACGGACGTGATAACTGTTATCAAAGGAAAAGTCGCACGAAAAGTGCCAGTGGAAGGTGCGCACGGGTAACTTGAATCATTTTGGTACCCGAGAACCAATCGGCAGGAGAGCTATTTCGTGTTTTGGTGTGCACCGTTCACTGTCCGAGGAAAAAGCTCTAGTACCGTGTTGAACGTGTGGCAATCGTCCGCTTGGGTATTAGCTAGTTCGAAAGTCCGTCCTAGATTTGTACGTCTTTTAAGGGGGAGTAAACTTTCAAACGACTGTGTCATTGTCCTCAAAAACTATAGTGCATACTTTTCCCTGTTTTAACCTCTAAACTATTTTTGATGACATCAAGATTCACTGAGTGACATAGAAAATGTTAGCCAGCTATTAAATAAAATCGACCCATGTGTGCAGCATAGTATACTCAACTAGTACCCACACCTTTCATTTACCCTGTGTTGCACACTTTTTGAATTTTCCCAGGGGCACGTCAGCTGATCCGGGGCATGACAGCTGATCCCATGTTTGGCGCGCTCAAGAAACAAAGCAAAATGTAAATAAAATTTACGACGCACGTGTTCTTTTACGCATTTCAGAACATAAGAGTGCTGCCAGATCCTAAAAAAACTAAAAGATTGCATGGAACTAATTTGTTTTTCTGCAAAGTTATTGATTTTTTCAGATATGGTAATCCTGAAATCTCTCATCGAAGCATATGTTTATATTCGCGCCAATCCTCGCGTCAGCATTTACCTACCTACCTGCTACCGAAGATCTATGGCTTGCTGTTCGGCTTGTGCTCGGATTTTTGCGGAGGGTGGATGGAGTGTGGTTACTAGTTGAGTATACTATGGTGTACAGTGCCCGGTGCAGTGTTGGTTATATATTGAAACTACGGGTAAATATTTCAATAGGAAGGCGTACGTTATCCAAACGGAAAACGAAGGGTTCGCAGCTGTGAATTGTCACCATTCGTGTTTGTGAATCGTCAGGCGTGGCGTACGTTAGCGCCACTACGTCTCTATGCCCGATTCCATTGGCCAGCCCTCACCCTCAAGCGCATCACCATACAATTCAACATCAAACACTTACACCGCAGGTTTTTTGCTTAATTTCCTTTCATGCTACCGAATTCGAACGAAAC